>CAJDYZ010011143.1:64544-75021 GCA_903986555.1 Heterotrigona itama
CCAACGTGTACCACCGGTGGTACAAATGGCACGGAACGTGTTAAAAGATTTTTAACACAGTTTTTTCAAAGATTTTTCGTCAAGACTGATTCCGTGTTTCTCGCCGAATGGAACATATCCTTAAACCGCCGTGTGAAGGAGAAAGGAATCATTTAGCCGGCCGCGGGGAGAAACATTGACGGCATTACACGTGTACGTAACGAACGAACCGGTGAAGTGAAATATGACAAAAGCCCGGCGCACGAGGGCTTTTTCATCCACGAGGGGGAGACTTTCCGTTTGCGAGCCACTTAAATGGCCGAGGAGCGAGCGCCGGTCCCTCTGTATATGCATTACAACCTCCCCCTCTGTAAAAAGAGTCTTGCGTACGATAACGAAACCGCAGCAAGCTGTAAATCCCCAAAGTAATCTCCGCAGAGTGGCGTGTGTACCCGTGTGTCATCTGTCGATCCGCAAATTTTTCGATCCGTTCGTTAACTCACTTGACATTCGCCCACAACCGATCGTTTCGACTTTGACTTTTTTTTTTTTTTTTTTTTTCTTTTTCACCAGTAAAAATGATAACTGTGTAATATTCGTTGAAAACGAGAGACGAATACCTTTGAAGGATTTTTTGCATCGTTTTATTTTTCGAAGTAAACGATTAACCGTTTATTATTCAGATCAATTGGAAATTTGTTATCGATCAACGATATAAGTATATACTGTACAAATGATATTGTTTAACGTGGAATATGATGCAAAATTGTAAGTTCTTGCTGTGTAGAGAAATATAAAGAAAATTCTTCACGCTCTCTCGTAATAAATCTCTTGTAATGTTTTATATACATAATATCCCTAAAATATGTAATATGTGTGTAATAACTCCAAGAAGTTTTCCAATATTTGAAGAATTCTCTATACCACAATCTGTTACGATATTAATGATACTCGTATACTCTTCTAAAAAAAAAATCTGTATTTTCAAATTTCCAAATAACACCCCCGAAAGCAACACGAATGGGGTAATTCTCGGCTGCTCACTTGCTCGAGCACTAGTGTCCGCAACGCACGACGTGTCGAAAGAAAACTCTTGGCCCCTTCGGCCCGAGCAGAGAACAACGGCCAGAGACGAACGCAGTAATGAAAAACGCCGTGAAGGGGATGGCTGGTTGATACGGAAAGGTAGATGGACGGTGAACGATCTCCAGGGGTACGCCACCGCGACGGTGTGTGTCGGGGGAGATGGTAGGTGGTTGTGAACGACGAGGAGGGATGGTTCGGTACAGTGTGTTCATATCTGAGCGCGTGTGCACATGAGAGGGGCGCAAGAGTAGCCTGGGTATTGTTTGAAATGCGAACACTTAGTAAAGCGGCAAGTGAAAAGAGACCAGATGAGAGAAAGAAGGACACTTCGGTGCTCTGGGATACACGCCCGACGAAGAGGAACAAACTGGCAGAACGCGAGAAAGAGAGGAGAAAGTGCGCGTATTCTACCACCCCCTCGGTCATCCCCCCAAACGAGTGGTCCTGGCAAAGGCTTTTGCTTTACGCATTGCAATTTTCCTGTCGGAGCTTCCTACGCTTCTCTTGTCTCTCTCTCTCTCTCTCTCTCTCTTTTTCTCTTTCTCTTCTGTACATTTTTTTTAAATTTTTTTTTTTGCTCTTTTCCCTCTTTTTTTTTTGTGCGTTTTATCCAGCGTTGAAATGTTGATGGTAACGCGCACACGGTAGCGTTATCGCGAAATATCTGTAACTGCGGACGATATTTTTTTTTTTTTTTTTTTTTTTTATTTTAAACACGCTTGTAACGCGGCATGACGATTTTCTATAGCCGTGAAGCGTACGCGCGCGTCATCACTATACCCGCGGTGTGTAATGGCGTTGCTGGATGGCTGGTGAAAAAGTATTCCGCGTCCGTCTGTGGTTGTTTATACGACGGTTTACGGATTTTTGAAGTTATTCCTGGTTAGCGGAGTGTCGATCGAATCGGTTAATTCGTTTTTCGGATTTGTTGCATTGGACGAACCGCCGGTTTTTTTTTTTTTTGTTCGGGGTCGATCAGAGATATTCTTGCTGAGGGTTGTAACAGATAGTTGTTGTAATAGTCGTGTATCATCATCATCATCATCATCATCTTCGAGTCTTTATTTTCACAGAAAGTTTTGCGAATATTTAAACGAGAAATTACTTTGGGGTATTGAATTAAATCTTTATACAATTCTTATACCTTGCCTGCCACGTTAACCACAATTTCGTAAATATACTACTTGAGGCAATTAGAGACCGACCAGCGTGAATATCAACGAAAGCAATGAAAGCTCTTCTGGTGTTTTAGGGATGAACATAAACATCGAAGCAACGCGGGAAACTATCCTCCAATTATTCCATAAAATATACAGCATATAGGTCAATTACAAACAAATCCTTCCATTTCCAATATATTTCCAATCTACCGATCTTCCGATATATTTTTAACAAAAAATGTCACTCGTAATCTTTCACTTATCCACCAAATCACCAACTAAAAAACCATCATCCCCTTGCAGGGAAGACAGCGAACAAGGACAAGGAGGAAGAAAGAAAGAAAGAAAGAAAGAAAGGATAGAACGACAGTCGATTATATGCTCGAGGTTCGACGGGAGGGGAGGGGGGAGAGACAAAAATCGAAGGGAGGGTTGTCAACTGAAGCCCCCAATGGGCAAACCAGCCGACGTAGCGAAAATCCACGGTTTATGGCTTTCATAAGCGGTCGCGGGGACAGTCCGTCGCGGCAAGAGCGTCTTATGGATCTAAAATCCACGACGTTTAAGTGCCACGTTCCCTTGTATGCGTGCGTGTGTATGTGTGTGTGTGTGTGTGTGTGTGTGTCGCTCACGTCACATGGAAAAAGAACAAGACCACTACGAACCGACGTCGTTCGTCCGCGTTTCAACAATGATGCGCGCGTTTCCCCGCGGTGTATTAAGGCCTCTTTTTAATGCACGTTGTACGCTGGCGAACGCGCGGCTGGAAAATGAGGAGAGCGAAATAAGGAGCGGGGGAAAGGGGGAGGCAGGGAGAATGAGATGGTACAATGGGGGACCAGGGAAATCGTTAGACGGCTTAACCGCTTTGATTCTCTCGTCCGCCCCGCTTACTGTAACGAACATCCTCGGGATAGACTAATTTCTGGCTGCGGTTATGCCACACTCCATCCGGTTATCGGTGAATCGAGCCACGTACAGAGAGAGAGAGAGAGAGAGAGAGAGACGTTTTCTTATCCCTGTTTTTGGTGTTCTTGTTCCGAGGAATATGAAGTTAGTTTGCAGAGGAGAGATTGGAGTAGATTCTTTTGGACTTGTGTGGAAAATTTGTAAAGTTCATACGTTGCAATGAAACGTTAGTCGAAGTGTAGTACTGATTGCAAATTTTCTACGTTCCATTTTGTTCAAATGTTAACGAGTCTAAATAACAGGTTACGTTGTTGGCAACGTATTTTTTTATACACACGTAGAAATTTTTAAAATGTTGCTTGTTCCAATGTTCGTAGAACAAGTCTTTGTCACAAATTTTAAGTGTTTGTAAATTTCACTAACTTTCTTTTAACTACTGTATAACTATTCGGTGAACGATGGTTCCTACTTTTTTCTTTTTTTAAAGAATTATCACATCTTAAATATAATCGATATCTAAAAGAAAATAAATATATTTATAGAGGTGTAATAAATATGCACAACGTTGATTCTTAAATGATAATTTGTAACAATTTACGAGACAATTGAAATCTGTTGAATTCGATTTAAATTTAATAGTAAATGCAACTTATTTGCCAGGACACGATTTGATTCAATCTGATGATCGTGATCCAAATGATGCTGCTTATAGTTGGTATTCACGAGGGTGTAGTTCGAGGTGTGCCGCCTGGTCTATTTGCTATGATTGGTGGAATTGTTACATTGCGCAATTGTGACAAATGGGGCACAAGGAGTGAGAGAAACTTGTTACAGTATTAAAGGTTCGCTACGGTGAATAATAATTCGACGGCTGACACGGAGAATTAAATCGCAAACTCTATAAATCTGTGCGTGGTGTGCTTTTCGCGGAATCTGAAGTAAGTTTACAACTATATACTTATATTTGAACATACTCTTAATTCCCGATGAACGTTTCATTTTCAAAGAAAAAAACGTTTTACAAACTAGATATGAATGTATTACTGAATCTCATGAAATTGAATATACTGGGACGTAATTAATTGGCGCGCGTACGCTATGCTAAATACAATGGTGTTTCAAATACTTTTTGTAACCATTGTACATCTTGTGCTGGAAACAGTAAAAAAATTCGATGGAACTTCTCTTTAACAACGCACAATTATTCGAGTTACAGATATTTAATTAGAAAGAGCTGCATAAATTATTCATGCATCAGGAAGGCTTACGGTTTTACAACTACCCTGTCTCCTATTGTTTCAGTTGCGAAGAATCAAAAAATTCATTCCTGTTAGAAACGCATAATTATTCAAATGAATAGCTATTACGATTACTATTCAGTGAATTTCTAGTTAGAAATTGCCACGTAAAAATGGAAGTTGTGTTTCAGATGAACAAATAGTGGTAGGACAAGAGCGTTAATCACTGGACCATGGATATTTTTGCGAATGTAATTGAGGAAATAGAATCTAGGAAGAGCTATTAAATATTACGACTAGCACTTTGAATATTTTATATATTCCATATTATACATTTTTCCAGCTAATACAAAAAAAGAATGGAACCTATATTGTTATTTTGCTTATTAATATTATCAGAATGGTCAAAACGATCAATTGGTAATACTTTTTAATGACTTGATTGATCTTCCGTTTCTATTTTTTATTGCATTATGAGCTTTTTACTATTCCCTGTTGCACTTTAATTTTTCCGACGCAAGTTTAGTCATCGATGGTTTTACTGCTAAATATTATTTCTTCATTTTCAATCGACGATTCCATTAAACACGGCCCATTAACCGTAGTTTCGAAAATTCGCATTCAAGGAACACGTAATAAGAGAAAGCAACCCTCTCCCATAATTCTGCCCATTCACACGACGTTCGAACAAACTTACGAGGCGTTTCCAGAACACCTCCCTACCTTTGCTCAAGTTAAATTCACCGTGACACACGATTCAGTCGCACGCACGCGTCTCATGCGCAACATACACACGTACGTTCTCCGTATTTCACTGCAAATCGTTGTGAGGATAGGGAAAAAAGGCCGCAAGTACGGTCAATCAAAGTTTAAACGAAGTTAGCCTGTGTTGATTTGAAACAATGAAGTTGTTCGAAAAGATATCGTCGATTAATGATTGGAAAAATTGATAGGGAATTTCGTCGGATTGTGAAATTTCGCCCGGAAGTGGAATTGGAAGGGAAAAAGGACCGCCATTTTATTTTTCGGCGAGCACGTACGACTCCGCTTTTCCTTTTCCACCCTCCTACGACACGCGCGTTAGGGGTTGATGCTTGCTTGCGCAAGCCCCACACGCCCCCCTCGTCCTCCATCCGATTACTCTATCGACTCCTTCGAACTTGCCACGTGAATGAATTCGGGCATCAAAGTCGCCTCTTACAATCGTGCCTCGAGATTAATGGAAATTCCAAAGTGCCCGCCAGGAAATTCGCAGTCTGAAACAATTTGATTTTTACCAATGTAGGTCCACAGATTCAACAATATTTGAAATGATATTCTAATTAAATTTCACGATGTAAAAATTACTACTTTACTTTATTATTTTCTACTTTTGTATAGAATTAGATTCTCACATTTGACGTTAAGTCGAAGCAAATTAAATGTACAAAATATACAATTTTATCACAATGTTTTGATCTTCGAAACAGACGTCCATTTTTAAAATCACAGTTCTACTCACGAACGATTGGTAATCTCCCAAGTCCGAAGATGGCCAGTCGCAAGTTTCGGTTGCATCTCGATTGCAACGGCCGATAGTAGGTAGAAAACGCACGGTCTGCAACGTGCAAACAGGCCGCGGCAGTCGCGTCAATTATTCAGAAAAATCCCGGGGGGGGGAGGGGGGAAAGAGCGGAGCAGAGCGGATTTGCCAGAGACTTAACGAGAGGCGCGGCCGCGTAACGAGTAGCAGCGGTACGACGGTGTATCCTAATCCACCGCCGTACATACTGCCGTGTAACTCTGCGAGAAGCCGGCACGATACGTGTGTATACCTTGCCTGTTAACCAACGAAAACGCCGCGTTAGTATATCTGCAACAAGTAAAACACAATGGGAAAAAAACGTCGCGTGCATATATATATATATATCGTATAATCGGGCTGACGAGCGTTCGAATCGTTCATCCAGTATCTGAAAGTCGCGTTTCAAGTTTTTTTCTTCGTCGCGGTGAAACACGAGGTAGTAACCTCTGGACCAGTGTGTGTGTGTGTGTGTGTGTGTGTGTGTGTGTGTGTATGTGTTCTACGGTTCTCTGGCCACCTTAATCCCCAATCAACGTCGGCCTGAGCTGAACGTCGGGCTAGAAAGCGGGCGTTTGCCGAATTAGCGGAACCTGAATCCTCTGGCAAATGCAAATGGTCGGCCAGGTGGTTTCATATTCCAAGGGTTGTGCTTGCTTCGAAGAGAGAGAGAGAGAGAGAGAGAGAGAGAGAAAGCAAGAGAGGAAGTTGGGTCGATGGGAGGTGGTGGTTGAATGCAAGGGGGTGTCTGGAAGTCTCGCTCATTAGCGGCGACACAGCGACGCTGTGCCGCCACCCCCCTTTCTACCGCCCCCTTCAACTGGCAACGTCACTAGCGATTTCCGTGGCCAAGCTGGTCATACACGACCCGATCTCGAGCTTCCTTTGCCAACCGAAATTCCTTCCTCGAGGATTCGGCTTCGAAAAATGGATTAGTTCCGTGGTTTTCCAATTGTTGACTTTTAAAGGATGTCGAATTATTTCTGCGAATAAAAAAGCTTCGAAAAATATTTATGAGTCAGCTGATGGGAATTTTGAAGTTTGACAGTTGTTTATTGGCGATCATAATTTATTTTATCTAAACTCTATGTAAAATTCACGTCGAATAAAGTGTCGAATCGACCTGAAACTACTACACAATCATCTAATCAGTGACCTACCAATTTTAAAACAAAATTTCATCCGCCAATAACGCATAAATTAGCGTTACACGTCAAATCCCACCGTAGGAATAGTTTATCGGGCCAATCGAGAAGAAATCGACCGAAATCTTGTCGAGTGGCTATTTAAATACGTAGAAAGGTAGGGTTAACGACCCAATCAGGGTTCGTGGCAAGCATCAGACCAACGAGAGAAGAAGGAGGAAGGAAGAGCCGGTCGTTTAATTACCGACGGAATTAAATATGGCATCGATGATGCGTCCCGTCGTTCCGGACCGGGCAAACATGCCTGGGTTTTCCTTTGAAGAATCGCGAAGCACTACTTCGCGAGGCCAGAGGGTAAAGTGAGAAAGAGAGACAGAGAGAGAGAGAGAAAGAGAGAGATAGGAAGAGGGAGGTGAAAAGCGCGGCGAAATATGCATCGTTCGCGGCTAGTGGAACGTTCCGTTTGATGGAGGACGAATTCTGCATTAAGTAAGTCAATTACGGCTGGAATCGATAATTACCGAACTAATTGAACGAGCCCTTAGCGGGTCGCCCCGTGTTATTGATCGTTCCAACGGAAAACTCGAACGTCCCTGTTTTTCCATACAAGTGTCCTCGTCCGTGAAAACGCTCCTTAATCTTCTCTCTCTTCTTCTTTCTTACCTCTCCTTCCCTTCCACTTCTCTCTCTCTCTCTCTCTCTCTCTCTCTTATTTTCATTTCTTTCTCTTCTTTTTTTTTCTTTTTTTGTTCTTTTCTTTCTTTCTCGTTTCTTCGTTTTCTTTCACGGAGCTGGAAGTGGCGCGATGGATGGTTGGATGGCGGCGGGCAGCAGCAAGCGCGGCAACTTAATTGCCAGAGCATATCAAACGTGCCAACGTCACAAACGACGCGGCAGGCACGCCGTGGCTTTCGCATAAAAGCCCCGGCACTTGCTCGAGGAGCGATTCAATAGGCAGCGTCGTCGTCGTCGGTCGACGTTGACTCGTTATATTAAAAGATTTGTTGAATGGCAAACGCGGAAAAGAGAAATACTGCAAGCGTGGTCGGGGGGGGAGTGGGGGAGAGAGGGAGCGAAAGAGTGTAGAACGGCCATTGTAGCAGCAATTAAAGTAGCTGCACAACCGACTCGCGACACGTCAATGTCATTCACCGTCGTTGCCCACTAATTTCTGTTTGAACTAAAACGCGCGCAAGTAACAACGCGACCATTACGCGTTACCTTCGAACGACGGCGGTGGGAATCGGCGACTTTCTGGCCGATTCATTCACTATTGAGCGCGACTGTATCTATCCTTCCTGGAGGGAGGAAGTGGATTTTTGTTTTTCCCATTTGGAGACGGAAAATTCGAAGGAGATTGTTCAATGGGATATCATTCGAATGGAGGGATATATTTATGAGGTTGTTGTATTAATTACGATAAACTAGAATTTAATCAATCGCCTTTGATTCCTTTAATCGCATCGTTTAATTTCTGCCGCAGACATTCGGAGATTGAAATTCGAAGTAAATGGGGGAGGTTCAAGTTTAAATTTAGAGTTGTGAATTATAAATTCCATTCGTTATATTTCGAACATTGGAGCGAAAGTAACGAAACCAGCGATTCGTCTCGATTGCACGGTGATTTCTTCACCCCGGGAAATCCACCGCATTCCACAACTTTCATTACCAACTCGTGAAAGTATCAAATTCGCCCCGGAACGATTACGGTTCCGGTACGAAGACTTCACCGGGTACGTTTAATTGAATTCTCGTTTCTCTTGGACGATCGGTGGTCGCTTTTCAACAGAGCGGCCGCCGTGTTTTCCGCGAGAAGGCGAGAGACGTCTTGGGGGCTCGGCTCGGGGGAGAAAGAGATCAAAACAAAATCGGCTTGGTGCGCGTCGGGTTTTCGGCAAGCGGGATCTAGGGGCGAGCTGCACGTCGACGAGGGGTTATTCTTAATATTTGTAAGGTTTTCATCTTCCTCTGGAAAGAAAGAAGCAGCAGCCCTTAAGGAGGGTAAGGAAACGAATTGTAACCCTCGAGCATACGCCTGAAAATACGCAAATCCCAGATTAGAAGCGAAGGGCCGAAAATATAGGATGATCTTCGTTTCCTTCGTGGCAGAGCGTTTGTGTGTCGTTTGGCGAGAAATTTTAAGCTGTAGAAAGGAGGAGGAGAAACTAACGAAGATACAGGGGGATCACATGAAGAGGAATTCATTAACACGCGTCACCGCGGCGCATGATCCGAGTCTCGATGATTCTCACGTCTCGATGCACGTCGTGCCACTTTGACAATCGAATCGTTAAATTTATGGGAAATCGGATTGAATAATTAACGAGGCTCTCGGGGTCACGTGAACGCGTCAATCAGCAGAATATTAGGTGCAAAAACTTGATATCAAGATTTTCATCGGTCGATATTATTTGCATACTGTGACTCAAAGTTCGAGTGTTCTAAGTCCTAAGTGTTCGATGACGAAATTCTTCTGGTCAATGGGTTTGGTTGTTAAAAATTTCGTTTAAGCTCCATTTGTGTTTTCAATAACTTCCGATTAATTTGACCGTATATAGATAGACGTGAAGTTTGGAGAATCTTGGGATTATACTGTTGCCTTAAAAAATTGAGTTTCAACGCAACTGTGAATCTATCGAAATATCCATAAACACCCAGGAATTGCCTAAAGTACCTTGGTCATTCTCGCCTCGGAGTCTTCACTAAAACTTCAATAGTCATACTCATTTTATCCTCAAGAATTACTGATATCAATGTATCAGTCATCGAAATTTGAAATTACTTCACTACGAAATACTTGAAATCAAACATACTCGGGATACACTTGTCTGACTATTCTTAAACTACCCCCTTGAAACACTTGTAAAATCATTCAATAGCCTCTCGAATCAACCAAAATCTCCGGGCGTGATCCCACGATGGCAAGACCAATGTATTCTCGACCAATTGTCGCGATCTTCCAACCTGGGCATAGAGAACAACGGGGTTGGAGGACCGTTTGCCAGATTGGGTGTAGGGGGTGTGTGGCGGGTGGACCAGTGGAAATTTCGTGGACGGGCAACGCTTTGTGGCGGCCGAGTCTCCGCGAACGTGACAAATGGAAACCGGTGGCTGTTGGCAGCTCGTTCGTCGCTCTGACTCGGTCCGAGAATGACGCCGCTGGTTGTAGTTATCGTTGATGCTGCTACTGCAGCTGTTGTTGTTGTTGTTGTTGTTCTTGTTGTTATTGTTGCCGTTAGACGGAGAGGTCTGGGCTGGCCTGGCGTGGGTTTGTACCGCGGTACAAGGCTCACGGCTACGTAACTAATTACCTGATCCTACAACGGTGAGCAACTGAGCGAGTTCATTGGTGAGGAAAGGGACGAAAGAGGGATGAGAGAGAGAGAGAGAGAGAGAGAG
>CAJDYZ010011145.1:11158-24171 GCA_903986555.1 Heterotrigona itama
GGAAAAATACGGGGACAAAATAGGAAGAAAAACCGACGAAATGAACAACGAATTTTGTCGCATCATTTCATGGAGCTTTCGAGATTTGATCGGGAAAACCGTTCAAGGATAGTTTCACCGATTACGTACGTATGTACATGGCAGTTGGAGTTACGGATAACATGATAATAGCCACACGACGACAAACACAATACAGATTGAATATTTTGTGAGATACTGTTTCGGATAATATAATACCCCAAAAATCCCGGCTCAACCAATCAATTAATACAGTGAGAATAACCACGACAGTGACGCTGAAAATAAAAGACAACGTTCCTAGAATCCCAGTAGAATGCGTTAGATCTCAAATTTTTGCACCAGATGATAATAAATAATATTGGAGTACGAGAAGAAAAGATAATACGCGTAACTGGCTCGTGCACTTTAATGAAGAAGATATAACAGACTCAGTCTTAGGACAAAGCGGATTGCAGAATATTTATGGCTCGGTGAATAATAAGGGCATAAGTATGTCATCCAGGCACGTAAAGAATAGGGCAATAGATTCAACGCTAACATCGTTGAACGAAGGGTGGTGGAAAAGGGTGAATGAAAAGAAAGGAGGAGGGCGTTAATTTATGGACGTTATAGCGTATGTCGGTGACAACAATTAATTATCCCCGTGCGCATAAATACGGCCGATACACGTCCTCCTTCGTGTCTTTCTTCTACCGGTGAATCATCTTTGCGGCTGAGAAGCCAAAGTACCGCTATAAGAGAATAAATATCCGCTAATGTCGTACAGAAACTGGATATCACCTCCGAGGAATAATACCGGAAGAATAACAACCAGTTGAAAGGCCAGGTAAAAACGATACCTATTCCTCGAAACTGCATTAACCACTATCACTATTCGACCAATATCGTTTAAGCAGTGTCGCTTATTATTCGGTGAGAGATGAGTTTGTAAGAAAGGTGAGAAGACGTATTTCAAGTCCAAGTGAATATTTTACACTGGGACAGGAAATTTGTTAACTCGATACGATTATTTACCTAGTTTCTTATAGCGAATCTTATAAAAAGTTAAATGGTACGGGCTAGCTGAGGCACGGGAGTCAATCGACTTTTTTTTTTTTTTTCTTTTCGAAAAGGAGAAATCTTATTCCACGCATTGTCGAACGCTCGTTTGTGAAAGCAGCAAGTAATTTCGCAAATTCATCGTCCGCTGAGCGAGTATCTCGAATTAGGAGATGCTTCTCCATTACATCAGGTACACGCATATCATAGCCCGAATGGTTGAAAGACCAACACCGTTTCATCCTGTGTGTAAATTTATGCGATTTGTATTCAGCTAGCGTACTCGGCGTTTAATTAACTTCACAGCGCGATACGATGCACTCACTGTTATTGTCTACGTATGTAAATGATCGGAGCCAGTATTGTTACACCTGTTCGCGATAACTATGTTTTAAGAATATAACATGCGTAAAATAACTCTCACACGAGTATCAATATTGGACGAAACTCCGTCAATTATAAAATAAGAAGCAGACGTTCGTTTTGATTCAACAACAACAACATATTGTGCATTTCTGATAATCTGATGAAAGAATTGAAATACAATCGCCAGATTATCGACTCTCTCAAAATTTCAAAGTCTTGAGTGCAATATTACTTGAAATTCCAATTCTATCGCCAGATCAGTATTAAAACGTTAAACGTCGCGTTACTAAGATAATAGTAATGATTTTAATGAATTTTAGTAACCTCTTAGGCACGGCTGAATTTCGCGCGGGCGGGTTTCTCTGTACGGCAGAGTTCAACGCGAATTACGTGTAAACGATACAGCACTGCAGTGTGTGATGGACAATGCTGGTCTCTACGCGAGTACATTGGAATGAAGTTTTTCGATGATTAAATTATAATTTTTCTTAAAGATATGATACACATACTTTAAAAAGAGCAAATGGTATATTTATTTAAATGAAAAGCAACAGCTCATACCTGACACTGGCGTATCAAAAACAAAGACTGTGTGTTCTGTCTGTATATTGTTAACACTGTTATAAATCGATGTGAAG
Organism: Heterotrigona itama; assembly: GCA_903986555.1. Classification (NCBI taxonomy): domain Eukaryota; kingdom Metazoa; phylum Arthropoda; class Insecta; order Hymenoptera; family Apidae; genus Heterotrigona; species Heterotrigona itama. The sequence goes on from CAJDYZ010011145.1 coordinate 13,222, forward strand.
GCAAAAAAAGTGTGAAACAAAACATATGAAAAGTATTAGAGAGGCGCGTCGTTCAGAAAGATGACATCCGCGAAAGCCACTATAGTGGCGCATAGTGCCTAAAAGATTAAACAATTTAGGCAAAGATGTGGTTCTCCTTTGCACGCATCGTAGAATGTTGTAACTTTCTTAGTCACGTTTCTACTAATATTTCTACCAAATTTTCCGACTTCGGGACGCGTACCTGAATCGTACTGTGATCTTGTGTTTTGCTTCGCGGGAAACTGTAAATGAAAACAGAGTACGCACGGCACTTAACGTGTTAATAAATTTGGCCAGTGTCTGCCGCGGTGGAGAAAAGTTTCGTCGGCCAGCAACACGTTGTTCTCGTCGGATAGGGCGACCTTATGTTCTCCAGTGACGCAACTCTCGGTTGAATGCACGTACTTCAGCGTTCCACCGCATTTCCCGCCGTCCGACGAAATTCCACTCTCTCTCGTTTTCTTTCTTTTCCGTCTGTCTCCGCTCGCGAGCGTTTCACGTCTCGTTGAAAAGAAGAAAAATCAACGCGTGCACGGTAGACGTCGTGTTTGGCGGCAAAAGTACTTGGAGCATGACACTGAAAAGAATCTCTGCTTTTAGGTTTAGAGAACATTTCCTGTTGGATCCTCTGAAGAAAATTTCACCTAGCTCCGTAAGTGATCGTGAAAGATGTCACGCTTCGACCATTAGATACAAATTGAAGTGCCGACAGATAAATTGTACTCTGTGTTCATCGATAATAATCTGTATGTAAATAACGTCCATTTGTTTCATAGAAGTAAACAGACTCACGTTGATGATGTACATTGAATAAATGACTATCGAATAATTATTAACGTGTGTACATGTACAGAATACTATTATGTTTGCCGACGATAACATGATATGATAATGCTGTGAACATAGATAAGTAAAATGGAGAAAATGAGTAATGAATGTTCGAGAGAATTTAGAATGTCGTAGTATTGTAAAAAGGTGTGTACTTGTATTTTGCACATTAATGAACATCGATAAACAACGAGCATCGTACGGATAAGGAAACAATGGTAGGAAACGATAGGTGAGCGAATATTGAATCGTAGTGCCTTCGATAATTTAATTAATAATGGTGACCCCGCGTAGCTGGCCACGGTAGAACGCATTAGGATAAATTAACAAATGGACCCAGCGGGAGCTGTAGAAGTCACCTTTATTTATCGTTTTCAAACGCACGTAGGCTATCGCGATCTGGAAAAACGCACGCACGAAATGCAACGCATCGATCGGCTCGTTAATCAAAATCTGTTTCTAACCCTTCGCCGACTTCTCGCCGAAATTTATTCCGTCCATTTATTTGCGAGTTATTATTACCCAGAACAAATTTTATCGTATTAACGAGCATTTTATCACTCTTTTGTCTCGTCGCGATTTCGCGCAGGTCCAATAAAAAAGTTTCGCCGAATCCGATAATTATCGTTTTCTAACTATCGCTACGAGCCACATTCTCCCGTGCCACGTGATATCCGTGTTCGCCTCACGAAGAATTCCGGGACTCCGCCAAAGTTATTATTAATTTTCTGCCTATCGAGGCTCAACATCTGGGACGCACTCAAAATTCCGAGACGTCTGCTTTTAATTAACGCCTGTTCCGTCGTTTAGCCGTAATATACACCTTCGCCGTGCGATATATCATTAGCTCGGTCAAAAAGTGGAAAAAAGATGTATAATCTAGAAAAAGAGAAAAGACCACTATCGTAGCGAAAGGAAAAAAAAAACAACGATTCGAAACGGATGATTCATTCCGTCGATAAGATTAAACGTGTAATTATTACTCACGTGATGTATGAATCCACAAATTGACAGCTTCAGCGAATCACGTAGTCCTGATAATTAATTTTTGTACATACTTCACGGGAACCGATCGCGTGAGTCGACAACGTTCCAAAAAATCGCTTCGAATCTGACGTATTTCACATATTACACATCGGAGGAACAAATTTCTTCGAACAACTTAGGGATTATATCAGTTGCAGAATAACACGACGTAACTCGCGTCCGTCACTTTGCTCGCACGTATCATTTTTATTACCCTTGTCTCTCAATCATTTTAACGATTAAATACTTGTCTCGACTCGACCATGATACAAATTCTCATTCTCACCGTGCGCGTTTACCATGAAACTCGGACTAAATGCGCCAGTTCTTCTTACCAGATACTAAGCAATTAACCACCAATCTGTACATAATTACAGCCCAAGAGTTATTTAACAGTGTCTGTGTTTCTTCGAGCGTTCTGCTTGCAGCGTCGAATGGATCCCTTTGTCGTCCTTGCTCCCTTTACGTAGAAGTAGAAAAAAGCAAAAGTATGCGCGTTGAATGATTTCGATATCGTGTGAGTAATGTGTCTGGTTGCTCCACGTGGGAACTTATCACTGGACAAACACGTATTTGCGAAACTTGACGTTAACTGAAAGCTCACGACGCAAATTAAAATCCTCCCTGTAGACTCCACGAATCATTTCGCATTGAATACGAACGAATACGACGCAGGGCTAATGAAACTATTACATTATCGGGCAGCCTATTACATATGAAAATCAGCGCTCGAGTTATTACTTACAGATAAATCTAGCGAAGTCGAGAGGAAATCGTGTTACACAGATACGCGAATCCAATTTAAAACTTGGCCGATGCAACTGGGCTGAAACTGTCAGACGAATCTATATAAAGTTTGAGATTTTCAAAATCTAGTTTTCAACGCGTCAAACACTTCCCGCCTCGTGTTGAACTCGTCGAAAATACTTTCTCAATATCGATTTCATTCCCGTCGACTTTATTCGAAGAAAAGACGAAGGACGCCCGTCGAATTTAAAATGCTGTCGTCATCTCAATCCGAAGTTTTGCAAAAGAATACTTTCGACCGCTATTCTCTCGCGTCTCTAACATTATCGTCTGATAAATTAGAATTTTTCGCAATTTTTCAAAGGGGCGAATATAATACACACGTAGATCCCTGGCCCGTAAAAAGTGTATCGGTTCGTCGTGGTTGAACAACTTTGTAACTCGCGTGAGAGAAATTACAGTTTTTTTCGTTAAACTTGCGGGGACCGATGATTAAAGCGACTGTTGTTGCACGGTCTTTAGAAAACGAACAACTCGGACATTATTTCCTCGCCGGGCCACACTTTGACGTTAGCAATTGCGTTCGTTTGTTACGCGTCACGTTTCAGCCGCAATTTTCTTCTTATCACGATGAACGTTATACCTCTTCGTAGCGAGACCGGGCGAGCTTTCTTCGGCCACGGAGTTTAAAACTTGGCGAGAAATTCGACGAAAGCGTCGGAATTTACAACACGTAGCACGCGCGTCCGCACGACTAATCAAATTTAAAAGCGTGATTTTACGCCGCGCTGCGTTAAATCTGTACGTATGTTACACGTTTATTTATTAATTTAATGGAAATTATTTGAAAGCTCTTTCCACGTGAATTACCACGCATTTTTCTTCTCTCTTTTTTTTTCCAATTACAAGGAATAATTTCGAACAACCCGTCGAAAATTCGAAACGTAATTCTGCATTCTATTTCTGCCTGCCAACTGATTAAAAATACGCGTAGAGAAGATCGTGATTGATTGAAACGTAATGCTTTAATTCTCTTTATCGACGGATTAAAAAAAATCCCTCCTCGTTCTCTTGTATCTGTAACTCTATTGTTCCTTTATCATTCATTCTCCACAATAGTCGAGATGTTTGTGCTTTCCTCTGGGCGCATTTTCCATTGGTATCTTTCCAAGCCCTAACAGGTCCTTGGGAGAGAAATTCACCAGGGGAGTCGTTAATTCACCGCCTCGAGTTTAATTAACGCGTCCCTGCTGTATTATGTATTTTCGTTGTTTTACTGTCATCGGGGGCAAGGTGTACTCGCTTATGCAAACATCGCGAAGCAAAGACGAGAGAAAGAGAGACAGAGGGACGAATATTTTAAGGCGTCGCGTTTGTTACGGGGAGTGCATTATTTCGAGCGTTTCGCTTTTAAAGTCCATCGTAACTGTCGGCTGCAACACGACGGAAGGTCGCAGTTTTATAGCTGAGTCCTGTCGCTTCGATAGAGGCGAGCATACACCGTTCACCACGGCTATCAATTCAGAGCAGGAGAAAACGCCAACAGTCATCTTAACAGCCCTTCGCGTAAAGTATCTTCTCTTTCACCTTTCCCCCTTTTTCCTCCCACCGTACCCTTCTTTATTTTTCCTTCTTCTTGATCTTTCGCCACGTCAAGCAGGTCCTCCCCTCCTTCAGAACCTGCTCCGTTCTCGGACAAATTGTTTCCCTCGCGGCACAGCAGCAGAATACGGAATCTACTTGAAGATGAGGTACGATTATACGCGGAGGTATAAATTTTTATTATATTTGAAGGATTTTCGAAGGATATTCGAAACTGCCGGCCTCCTTTTTACGAACGTTTCTCTGATGCGAACAGTAATTTCACTAATTCCCTCTTAGGTCGAGAGATGCGCTCGTTTTCAATCCTGCAGCCAAGTGTAGACGAATGCGTTTTACGGACAAATGGGGGAAACGATAAAATATCTGTCTGACACGGAGAGAAATTTGATCAATAGTTCTCACGGTAACGCACGATTGATACATTAAATGTGTTATCTCGTGTTTGAATGAAATTTACACGTTCACACAGTTCAACTGTCTCGAAGGTCTTGTAAACTAAATATATCATAGAAGAAATACTTCGTCTCTATAAAAGTAACATCCCACTGGCTGTATTTATTTTATCATCCTTATTTTTATTATCTTTGACGAATGATGAGCATTCAATGTAGAAACACACATTCGCTTCAATTGACTGCAAGTTTCAAACGACACAATGTTTAGACTTTCCCAAAAAAAAAACAAAGAAAAAAAAAAGAAATCAAAAATCACGAACAGAATACACAGAAGTAATAGTGTAGTGCGATTTAGCAATATTTGGAACATTCGATCGATCGCGTGTAAGTCGCTGTTGCGAACTCGCGTGGAAAGTGTCGTAAGCTGACGCTCTTAACCCGATTCGAGGCGGACGCACGTGGTCGTACAATGAACTGGAAAATCCCTTACTAGAGAAGGAACCGCGGGCGGGGTGGACGTGGGCGCAAGTAGAACTAATACGGGTATTACGGGTTGCCCTCTTTTTTTTTTTTTTTTCTTTTTTTGCCTTTCATTCGGTGGCCAACTATTTCGACCGGTTGCTCGCGTTAACAAGAGAGGCGGAATACATCAAAGCATCGAAATCGTGCAGAATGTCGAATCGAAATTCGCTCGCCGTGCCCGGAGCTTGTCCCCGGGTTATCGATAACACGCCATTATATTTCCAGTTGGACAAACCAAAAACTTCCGCCCGAAATATTAAATTGACGAGGGTGAAAGTGGACACGCCGCCGGTATCCAGGCCATATTAGTTACATCGCTGATCGATATTGCGTTTGTTAACGAGGGCCGTTCTTTTTAAATAATGGCAATAATAACCAATTTCCTTCTCTCTCTCTCTCTCTCTCTCTCTCTCTTTTTTCACATTTCGCTTTTTCACGTTTGCAGAGCGAATTCAGATCAAAGGTTCGGGAAGTTGCGACGCGATGTCGCGGTTCGGAGTCGATGAAATTACAGATTAAAAAAAAAAAAAAAGAAAAAAACACTGCGATAGTGCGAATAACCAAAGTAGAAAGTTAGAACCGGAATAAATTGAATTTAATTAAAACGAATGAAAATTACGAAACGGCGGAATTGTTGAAATCGCAAGATTATATAAGGACGTCGAGATTTCGAATCGTTACTTCGGCTTGCTTCTTACGCGGGAATTCGGGGAATTTGAGATTAAATTTATAATGTTAAAAGTAACATTTTCTACATCGATTCTTGTCTCTACGTCTATCCTTTCTCTCGTAAATCGCAAAATTGTAGAATATTTTTTATAACGATCGAGGTAGCAATTACTCGTTTCGTATGAAAGCATTCATGGCGACGATAGATAGGAAATTGTGTAATCTTTGTAGCATTATTAAACGAACGCGTTCGAGAGTTATCATCGCGGAAATGGTAATTAAAAGTGGAGAACAGGATGACGCGTCTGTTCGGGAATTGATGAAGGGGATGGCGAGGAAACAAAAGGCATTGGCCATCGTCGAAGCTGCGACCGTTTGGAATCTTTGCGATGTCACGTCGCGATGTCACGTCGCGCACCTGAATAATTTCTACTCCCTGCAGCATGCTAATTATGAATAAGCGTTGCACGGGAATAAAGCTAAAAGATCGGGTGCAAATAATTTATTCTTTCATTTCATTTCTCCGGCCGGTCGCGTAATGCGAGTTCACCGGTTCCTCTCTGTTTACAACTCTCGCCGCCACCGGCGAAGATTAAAACCATCCGGGATAATGAGAACTGTGTTGTGGCACTCCTTCTCGACATTCCCTCTCCCGTTTGCAGCTTTCTTCCCGTCTCTTCTTTGCCGCGTCTACGCCGCTTTCGAGAAGCACTCTCTCCTGTAGTATTTTTCCCTCGCGCCCGATCGCGCACGATGCGCAACTCTCTTCTCTCCACGATTTTTTGACGCCTGCTCCTTCTATTATTTCAAATATGTACAAGCATTTGCAGCACTATAGGCAGAGGCGCCATTCGTATTTCCAGCGCGTGTTATAACAAAACAATCCCTGTCGTAGAGAGTGAGCGATGTTCCTTGAGTACTGATGACCATCTTTGTTGTTTTGTCCATCGTTTCCCATTGTCCCCCGTTTGCAGACACTCGCCGTTGTTAAATTGCAGGAAATAACTCGTATCGATTACAACAATACACGCAGTTTTCTCTTAAACTATCGCTACAGAGAAAAATGACACAAATCAAATAAAGTTCACGTTGTTGGGGTCTTGGAAGCGTGACCATGCAGACAAGATCTGTGGCCGCCACAAGATGTCCTCCTCGAAACAGTGCGAGTTTTATTTGAAATATTCTTCTTTCTAGCGAATAGTTTCAGAGAAAATTGCATCGACACCTTGTATACGATGTTTCTAAAATTTTCCAGCGACGAAATAAAAATTCAGAATCTTTCCTCACGGCAATTTCTACCAAATTATCTCTCCTAACTAATGCAGAATAAACTAGAAAAACTTTTTCCCCCTGGTCAGATTGACATCAGCCAATTAGAAGATTGAAATTAACACGTCCTCGGCCATCTTTCGCGATACGATCACCGGAAGATGTTAGAGAAGTAATACTCCAATAGATAAAATTTATCGAGGTTGCATTTTACTCGAGGGATGGTCGAAGCAGACAGCCGAGTTAAGAAGATCGATAGTCGCCGCGATTACGCGATGCCACTTAAAATATGAACGAAGGTTCCTACGTGATTATGATGCAATAAACGCCGGGGAAATAAATGAACACTGATAGTCGAGCCTGGAAATTGAGGATCGGATATCGCGTGATATATTATATAGCACAGCCCGGGAAAAAAATGTAACAAATGAATTTCCAAGCAAGCAATAACAGCACGACCGTTCCTTGACGACTGTTCGAAAAAGTTCCCATGCAAATTTCGACGTTCGAAAGGATGTTATCTCACGCTTGTGCGTAGCGAATCTCGTTACGCTCTCCATGCTCTAGTAATTACAACAAATCGATTAATGGATCGATAGCGAGTGAAACGTGTGATTATGTCCGTCAAAGACGTTTACCCTCTATTCGCTGTACTGTTTCATTATTCGATCTTCTCGCGGAAGAAAATGCTTCTTTCACTTCTCGTTTTCTGTCTGCGTTTCCATTCGACTGTCTCTACTGAAGGGACTTGCTTTTTTTATAATTTGTTGATCATTATAATGAACGTATACATTCAGTGTTGTACGATGCGATGTATAACATTATAATATCTGAACAGACGCCTAGAGTGAAAGCTATAATAACGACGTGAGAAGAGCAAAAGAAGAAATTCCTGAAAGCAATCCCGAGTCAGTTCACATAATTCGGAATAATTCGCATAAACTAGACTTCTTGTTGCTTCTTAGGAAAGTTGAAAAAATGATGATCTTACATCATATATTATACTTTTTCGAACACAATGCACGTTGATGATTGCTTCAAGTTCGAACGATATCACACGTTATAAACAACAAAATTTCGTATTAAATACCATCTGAATGATTGTTCCCAATGCAGTGTCATTTTATTTGAAGCGATACTTCGTAAATAAATTATTGATAGATGATACAAAAAAAAAAAAACGTTTCGAAGGAAATAACCCTCTTGGAAAAAGTTAGTCGCAATATTGTTGAAAATTACACTCGTTTAATGAAACGTCGATGTACAACGATATTCTTCACAATCGATGAAAATTCGAGCAATTTGATGACACGCGCTTTCCTGGAATCATTTACCATGCCTCATTTACCAAACCCTTCCTCGCCTCGAGGAAGCTAGCTGCCCTTCTCAGAGACTCGAGCAATTCAACGGCGATCTACGCGAGTTTACAAGAAACGTAACAGCGAGTGATCGCTGTCGGGCGATAGTCGACAATGAGAGAAAAAAGTCCTTTTCAAAGTCGGGCGAAACTTTCCTGTGTTCGGTGTTCGATCCGGCGTTGACGAAGCGAGTAAGCAAGTAAGCGCAACGCCCACGGTGAAGTCGATGAAGCAGGGACGAAAGAAGGAGGACAGTTGTCCTCGGCGCATCGATAAATTCAATTCCGTGATTGCCTCCCGCGTAGAACGCTCCTAAACTGGAAACATTCCGAGCCGGCTGAAGCGAGACGACCAACTCCCGTCGATTCGATCGGCGAATTCGATTTATTGGACGCGACTGGTAAGAAGACTGCCGTCCCTTGGCTACCACGCGAGTTAATTAATCGTTTCACGAATTACGAGCTCGCGTATGGCGCACGATATCTCGACCGAAACTTACTTCGCTATTTAATCAAACACTCCAAGAACAATTTAAGAAATACGTTTCCAGACTTCGACTTTACTTAGGGGAAACTAGGATAAAATCAAACGCGGGTACCATTGTCTTTCTAGAATAAGAACATGATTCGCGTGGACCACGACATCATTGTGACAAATTTCAGGGCATCATAGTGTTCTGTGCAGACAGAGTTAAAAATTTCGGCTTGAAGAGTTTCAATGCTTTGTGAGTGAGGTGATTGTTTATATATATTGTATTATCTATATATGTTAAAATAATTCAAACTTTTTATAAATACGGTAAGAGTTTCCAAACTAGTAACCAACATAACAATTTTTTATAAAACAGACCAAACAGAGTAACTTTATATTTGTTAAAATTAATTGCTTTTATTGTTTTATCTTTCACTAATAAGAATAAAAATTTTACAACTGTATTTTTCTTTTTTGCCATCTAAATACATTTACCCTATTAAGTAGTACTGATTTGAAACATAAGTGATTGTCGATCTTTTTGTTTGATTCTTGATTTTGAGATACTCGAACAAATCACTACTGGATTTGTCATTCAAAGTCAAGTAAACGAGATCTGAACTAGATAATTGATTTCCGACGTAGAATCGTCACGGAAATGTCTGAGTTCCAGCTGATATAGGAAGACAACTAATCGATACCTTTGAAACGAGGTCAGCAACTCTTTCTCCAGAAGTTGCTCTCTGCAATAATAATTCATAAATAAAATCTGACAGGGATATAACTCGAAAAAGTCGAGAATAACTCAGCTGAAATGAGAGAGATGAAATCTCGAAATTCTCGTTACGGCCTTGCAAATTTTCCAACGACGCATCGTTCCTTTTTCTCCACATTATTTCCGTGAAAACGGAAAGGACTTTCCATCGATCCCGAAAGAACTATTCGCGCGAGCTCAACGCTCGTTGATTTATACATGATGCAGCCGAGCTTTTGAAAAATAGCATTAGTTGAAACGTAGAAGGTGCGTTGTCAGGAATACTTGATTTTTGCTGGCGGAGCATGGGTTGAAAATGACGAACAAAAGAAGGGAGAAGTAGGACGATTCTTCCTTCGGGGGGGGAAAAGGTAACTGTAAAGCGCAAATCAAAAGTTTTGCACGTAATTGTTCGTTTTGGAGATACGTAGCTTCAAAACACGGTCAAGTTGTGTATCACAAGCGTGAAGGCAGGATTAATGGACTTTGAAGCAGATTACACGTCATACTGTGCAAAGCGTCAGCCATTAATTTCGTTTAGGATAATTCGTTATTAATGAATCCACAATTCCCTAGCAAGCCCGCGTTGTTATTTGTTGCAATATTAAAACTATCAAGCCCGCTGAAACGATATTTCTATTCTAATCCGTGAATTTAATCGATGAATAACACACCGAGTCTCGAAATTCATTTGACTTTTCAAGAACGCGATCCTCTTTGCACCGGTTGTTTCGTCAAGTTCAGACTGATCTAATGCAAGGCAGTGTGGGGAAAGCTTCGCAAAGAGAAACGAAACGCGTAATCCGGCTCAATCGATTTCACTGATCGCGCGAGAAAAAAACGCGCGAGAAGGGGGACGTAAACGCGAGTCGGTTTGCATCGGTCACGTAAACTTCATTAAAACGAACAATATTGTGTGTCTACACACCGTGTACAGAAGGCCGTGGAAGTAATCAAGGATCAGGGACTTCCAATTAGAAATGCCTCTCGTCGGCTTCGATGCGGTGGCCGCAATGAAACCAGCGGTGAACGAGATTGATTAACGGGATTTACAAAGAGAATGCTACCGGCCAGCCACGCATTTATCCGTATTATTTCGACGTGTGTCCCAATTTCAGGCGATCGGAAATATCGAGCTCTCTTTCAGATCGCTTTTGCCCTTTGTCTCTGAAGGAGAAGAATTGTCCGAGTTGGCGAACGTTCTACGAACAGAATTATCCAGGCTATCGGAAACAACCGCTGCTGCATCGAGTTTCGTTTCCCCGCTGTAACATGGCCATTCCCCCCC
>CAJDYZ010011145.1:70750-85015 GCA_903986555.1 Heterotrigona itama
AAGATAACTAGCAAAAATCATTAAAAATGAAGCTATGTATTGCAAAATAATTATAAGATGGTACATCAATTTTTGTTAATCCATTATCAGTTGTATTATACATATTTTGTTGCAAAATAAAATATAATAAAATATAATCAGCTTATAAAAAATATACAATTATTTTTTATTATCAAAAAATTAAATTTATTTACATAATTGCATCTATCTAATTTTTTAGATAGTTTAAAAAAATTTAGTCTTAATATAAAACCATTTAATTTTCATTATCCACCTATTGACAAGGTAGTGTCTAATTGTTTCTGTATTTTTACCAATAATGAACATGATCCAGTACCAGATTTACAAGGTTGGCCTAACATTAATCGACTAGAAGGAGATACTAAGTTATCTCGTTTTCCTATAAATAAAAGATATACATAACTAACACGTAATTTTTCAATAAATAAATACTTTTGTCATACTTTATATATATACCTTGTAAAGTTGCATTCTTCAGAAAATTGAGGGAACTTTCAAAGCTCATTTGTTGCAATGGAGATGCTGAATCTTCCATTCCTTTACGACTGAGAGGTTGAAATCTACCATCGAAAGTCATATAATCCGCAATTAAAGACAGATGTCTAGAATCAACTGTAATTCCATACATCTTGAATACATCTCTCACTTCTCTTATAATAACTCTGTTAGCAGCTTCAATACCATATGTTTGAGAAATAGCATAAATATCATTAGAATACAACTTGTTCAAATGTAAAGAATTATCATATTTGAACATTTCCTATATTACAAAAAATATAAATGAATAATAAAATACAAAGTTATGATCACATACGTACAATAATATGTACAATACGAAATTTTTACTTACTACTATATTGATACCATCAGTTTTAAGAATTGTTTCTCCATCATTATTTTGAAATATAAAAGCACGTTTTACACAAGGCACCTCCCATAAAACAATTTTATTTGCAACATTTCTAATTATTGTTGATAAATCCAATTTTAACAACTTAAGAGGTAACTGCAAAAAAAGTTATAGTCATTAACTAATTCTTTTCATGAAAGTGTAGTTTTTTGATGCAAATTTATATTTTTAAAAATATAATTTAAAAAATAGAATACATAATAGATATAATTTAAAAATAGTTATAATTTAAAAAATAGATAGATACATAATTTTATGTATCTATCTACATGTAATATTACCAAATATTATAAAAAACAATATATTTTGGATACTTATATATTTTTTCATAGTGCTTGCACTCTGTGCAATTTTGCACTTTCAAATTCCACATGAATATATAAATATCTATTCATTATGATACCTACCCAAAATTTTAATTTACACCATGTGAATTTATTCTCGTCATAATCGTATTCTATTGCATTACTATACATATTTCGAATATGCTTCTTTCTTTCTTTATTATAAATTTCATCTATAACATACTCATTTTCTGTATCATCTTCATTTTGTTGTTCGTTAGTTTCTAATTTTTCATTTTCATATTCATCATCTTTTTCATTTATATCTTCTATTTCTTCTTCGTCTTCCGGATCTTCATATTCTTGGTTTTCTCTGTGACGTGAAATTGTTCGTAGTAAAGTTGCATCTGCATCTTCTGCTGCTATTTCTTCATCTGAAGACTCGTGCATTTCTCCTAAATTTGAACGTGCTTTCAAGGATTCTGATTCATCAACTTCTCCTTGATCTAATAAAGCATCATCTTCATACATAGATTTCTTTTCCTCTTCTATATGTAATAAAGCACCTGTTATTTTAGAAATTTTTTTAATTTCTCTAAATATTTCTTTAAAGAACACTTCTTCAGTTTTTTTCAATATCTCATGTGGCTGAATGCAAAATTCAGATTTATAAGATTTATGTGGAAGATAATTAATAGTCATAGTATACACTAACTGTCTATGTGGCCACTGTTCCATTCTCCTATGTATAGTAATATTATCTAAAACATTGGATAAAATGCATTTTGTTAATTTCAATTTTAATTTATTTGCGCGTTTTGTTATGTTTTTCAAGTCTTTTCGAAATGGTATTTCCATGCTAGGCGTTTTAATATTTTTCGATGCCATCATAAGTATTTCACGTAATCTGGGTATACCCAAAGTAACATTCATTTCTCCACGACCAGCAAAATGAAAAGTATTTAAAGTCATTTGAGTTGATGGCTCTCCTATTGATTGTGCTGCTAATAAACCTACTGGTTCTCCAGGGGGACAAATTATTTTCATTACTTTCATAGACAGAAGATCTCTTAAATCTTTTTTCTTTATAATGGAATTGCTGGCTATATATTCATCTATTAAATTTTCTAATCGTTCAGAAAGTACACCAAAATCTATATCTTGCCTATATTTCGACATTACTGGATCAGGACATTTTGCACATTCAGTATAAATCCATTTTTTATCTTCTTCACTAGTCTTTATCCACTTTCTCATCATTGAAAGAGCAGCTTTGCTTCTCCCAGAGTTTTTATTGATTTCCATGTACTTCGATTGTTTAATATTCATATTTTCTCTTGAAAATCTTGTAAATGGATTAATTCTCTTTTTTTGTAATGCACTTCCGTTTTTATTTTCCCATTTTTTAATTTTTTTTACTAATTTTAAAATTGTACTCGTATCCGAGTTTTCTTTTAAATATTTTATTATTTCTTCATTAAGAATTACATTTTTATTATTTATTAAGAAACTCAATTGCTCTTTTTTTAAAAAGCGTGAACCTGGTACATCGAGCCCATCTTCTCCATAATAAATTTGTACCAAACTACCATCTGAATCTCGTACTGTTGAATCGTAATTAATAATTAATCCTTCAAGATGTTTAATGAGACATCTTTGTAAATAGCCTGATCTACTAGTTTTTACAGCAGTGTCAATGAGACCTTCACGACCAGCCATACAGTGAAAAAAGAATTCCTGAGGTTTGATTCCCGTCATAAATCTACCATCAATAAATCCACCAGCTCTTGGCGAAGAGTCATATGCAGGGAAACTTGGAAGACTTTTGCCACTGATCATTAAAGGTGGTCTTTTCCCTTCTAATTCGATTTGTCCAAGTAAACAAGATATTTGCATAGTATTTACAGTGGAACCTTTCGCACCAGATTGAACCATTAATTGCAAATTATTATTTGGAAATTTTTTCAAAAGACCAGCTGGCAGACATGTTTGATTTATATCATTAGTATAGACATCTAATGCACTTTTATATTTTCGATCAACTTGAACACGAAATTTAGGATCACTCCAATAAAATTCTTCAATTTTAGATGTAACAGTGTCCATAGTTGTATCATCGGGTAATCCCAGCACTGATCTTTGTACATTTTCTCCAATTTCTCTACATTTAGAAATGATTTCTTTACGTTTCTTATCTGCTTTCTTCAACAATAGAATATCTTCAATACCAAGTGTAAATCCGTTTCTCTGCAAAGCAGCTTGAAATAATTTACCAAAGGCACTTAATAATTTTGAAGAGCATGTTCCTCCATACAATTCAAAAATACAATGTATAAGACCAAATGGAGTCGCACCATAATGTGTTTTATCAAGTACACCACACAACAATTCTCCATTTCGTATTATTACTTCAGCTTCTGACATTGTTTTAGGATCTGAAAATTCAGTGCCACATTTCCAATGCCGTGCTTTTTCAACTTGCCATTCCTTTACATTGATCTTGGCATTTGCCGTTAAATTAATACGTGGTTGATTTGGTGGAATAACGTTAATGATAACAGTCGATATAATTTGTTTACCAGACCACAAAGGTTTGGGTTTTATTATACTGGGAGGAAGAACAATTATATTATCTTGTATTGTAGATAAAGCAGCATAGACTAATTGCATATAATCTTCACGTGAAAAGAATGTTCCTCTCATTGTTAAACGAACACCAGAAACTACATGATCTTGAATGAGACCACTTAATGGGGTACCATCTTTTGGTACAAGGTATTGATTAGACACATTGGCTATATTGTACCCTTCGCTTCTGGCTAGTTCATTTTGGGGATAGTGAGCATTCATTTCATCACCATCAAAATCTGAATTATAAGCTTTACAATTAGCATAATGCAAACGTAATGTTTTTTCTCCTTTTAAGATTCGTGCTTTATGAGCCATTATACTGGGCTTGTGCAAAGTTGGTTGACGATTTAATAATAGAATGTCTCCATTTTGTAAATGTCTATGTATAATTTTAATTCCTTTGAAAAATTTATTCGCTTTGTCACTTGTTGTTAAAAGACGTTTTGCAATAGCTTCTCTTCGAACAATATCTTTACTAGAAATGCGTTGTATACTTCCATCTTCGTGTTCAACCATTACTGCACCAGGATGTATATCAGGACCGTTTAAAACTAGTTGTCTTAACTGTACAACATTCCAAGGTGTAACTGGTGTTGGATATGTTAATTTCATTGCAAATGCTTCAGGAATACCAATTTCATCTATGTTTAAATTAGGATCTGGTGTAATGACGGAACGAGCAGCGTAATTAACTCTTTTACCCATCATATGCATTCTAATAATTCCTTCTTTCTTCTCCATAACTTGTTTTAATCCCAAGCAATTTGCAGAATCTGTAGTTCTGTTCATATCACGATCCATTAAATGATCCACATTTACTTGTAAATTTTGCCAAGCATTGTGTAATTTTTCAATTGCTGTATTGCCTTTTATTTGTTCAAAAACAAGTCTACCCTCCTCTGATAATTGATCTGTATCACCATCTTGAATTGTTTGAATGATATTTCTAAGTACAAGACAATCTTGAATAATACTCTTGTAAACTTGAGATTGAGGATGTTCTATCATTTGTCCATTAACAAAATTAACTGGTCTAACTATAGGTGGTAGAACTGGTATTACTTCAAAAAAAAATATATCAGTTGGGTATTCAATATCTACCATTCCAAAGCAAGGTGTAAGTACTTTTAAAAAATCTTTCTCATTTTGCCAAAGTTTTCTGAGGTATTCTTTAGATTGATCTGGCATTATCAATACTGTGTCCATTTTATGTATTGTTTTACGTGATCGTGCTGTTGTAGGGATATCAGATGACTGTGATATTTTAGATGTCATAATTTTATTTTTTACTATTGTAATTTTAGAAATAGGTTCTAAACAATTAACGCAAATTTTTGTCGTTGCATATTGCTTAATAACGTTTTCAACATGCGTATGCCATTGCATATTAATATTTTTAGTATTTAATTGAATTTCATCATATTGTATAATAGATTGATTAAGTCTTGGTTTATTCAAAAGGTTTTCAATATAATTATCAATGACATTTTGAACAGATTGTATATCAACTTCATAAGGACTGGTATGATTTAAAACAACAACCATTATTTCTTGTTCTAGACCATCAAGATCACTCAGATATCCTTGCTGAAGTAATTTCAATTTTGCAGAAAGTAACAATTTCACATAAGGTGGAATTTGTAAAGTGAAACAGTTTAAACATGCTAATTTAATCAACATACATAATCCTTTATGGAATAATGGATTTACAACTGACATAGGCAACTCTATATGCCCAAAATGACCTGGACACTTGAATACATTGCATCCACATGTTCCACATGGATCTGAACTTTCCAACAGAGGACCTAATTAATGATAAATAATTAATAAATTATATCTTTCTTCTCCTTTTCCTCCTTCTTAATACATATGAAAATATAAATAATATGTATAATAATTTGTATCATTTCATATATTGAATTTAATTACCTAATGCTGGATCGTATAAACCTCCTTTCAATGGATGTCCCAAAATATTAAATGATAAAGGTGTTCTTATTTTAGTAACACTTAAATTTCTTATGTCATTTGCAGTAAACATAGAAAACATTAAACATTTTGGATCTAGATGTTTTGGAGTTAGACGTGAAGAGTTGTACTTCTGTTGTACCATTTTGACTAATGTTTACTCTTACTTCTTCTTATTTCTAGAAAGAAAGTTTTTAATAATTTTTGGGATAATTTATGTTATCCACAGTTCTTACTTTGAGAAAAATGATTTAAGTAAATCTACTATGAATTACTTATTCTTTATCAATACTAAACATTAACTACATTTATTAAAGCATCTACATGATAATAAATCACATAGGTTATAAAATTTTTAATCACATGGTCGACCACTGTATTAACACGTGCTGTAGACGTGAGTTTAGTCGATAAACTAAAAATCGATAGTTACATGATATATCAATATATTTATCATTGCAGGATATGATTTCGTCCAGAACGACAAGTAACAACTGAAGGCTTGAAATGTAGTTTATTAATAGTTACGTATAAGAGTTGGGAAAATTCGTAACTGCTATAATAATGTTACAAACATTAGAGATTTGCCTCGTATAGTACGTAAATTTTTCAAGAACTTGGGGGAATTTAAACCTCCCGATTTCTTGTTACTAGACAGGTTTAACCAACTAAGTGACGCCATTCGTATAGTGCATACACAATAACCATAGTGTATAATAAAGTATTTACTAATATGTATTTTTATGTTGCGTCGATACTGCTTGATACTCGTTCAATAATGTAAGTTTACAAAATTATATCTGATGAATGTACAAAGTGAATTTTAAAGAAAATATATATCTTGAATACATTGCAAAAATGTTAACTCCGCGTTTTGAAATAACACAAACTGATACAGAAGTTGCAATAATTATTCATGCACCATATGCCAATATCAAAGACACAGAGGTTTATGTTGATGGAACAGATTTTAGATTTTATTCCACACCATATTACTTGAGGTAAATTGAATTGTAAATAGTTCTTTAATGATGATTAATTATTTAATAATGATTATTAACAATATTAATGATATTAATAATAATTAAAAATTTTTAATTTTTTAAATGAAATTTCTTTATTTTAGATTGAAACTACCAGGTGAAATTGAAGAAAATGACTCATCATTTGGCTCATATGATTGCGAAAAGGGAGATTTCTCTTTAAGATTTTCAAAAGTAGAAAAAGGAAAATATTTTGAAAATTTAGATATGATAAGTACATTGTTAACTCCACCGAAAAAGAAGAATACAATTATACCTAATATTGAAGTAATTGGAAATCCATCAGCAAATTCTGAAGATAATAATGATATATCAAATAAGCAAGAGTTTATACCAAATGATGAAAACACTAATGGAGATGAGTGGTATATACATCAAAACAATAGTACAGAAAATGTACCACTTTTATCTACTTCTCCTAAATATGGTTTTGCGAGTAAAATATCTGGAGCCTTAGCTGCTTTTGAGGTATATGCTTTATACATTTTATATTTATGCACACTAAAATTGTGATATAATTTTTTTATTTTTAATTTCAGTCAACATGGGTTAAAGAAATAATAGATCTTCCGATGCCAGATACTGTATCTCAGTCTGAGAGAAGGATGTTACGAGAGAAACATGAAATTTCAGATTTTAACGAGGAACATTATTTGGCAGATCTTATGCAACCAGAATGCATAGAACCATATATCTCATTTATTGCAGAATGGGATACTTTGGAAAAAGAAAATATTTCCTTCAATGAAACTGAAGTAGATTTATTAAAAGAACTTCCAAACAAAGAATATTTATTAAACAATGAAGAAACACACAAGCTGCTTTTAAGTTTAGTGGATATTTTATTTGGTTGTTGTTACAATCACAGAACTACATTAGGAGAAAATACTGTTGAAAGTAGTTGGACTATTAATAAATTAAGTTCCACTTTATGTTGGTTTGATGTATGTAAAGTGTTTGGAGGATCGTTTGGTATTCGTTTTTATTATATTGTCCTATATTTTGTAATATTTTTAGGAGTTTTCTAATTCGGAAGAAGTTATAAAAGCATGTTTTAGAAGATCAATATGTTATCCACTGTTTAGGAATTGGGATCTATCTAAAAAAGTTTTTGAGGATGTAAAAAAGATAATTAAGTTAGGTAAGATGTGCATGAAACACAGATTTATGAAATTATTTTCAATTTTTATGCCTAATCATTAAATTTTTAGGTAAAAAATGTATCATAAAACGTTTCTGTGAAGTACATAGTTTGTTTAACAACTCATATGAACCACGATATATATTAAATCAGTTGTACATAAAAGACTATCTAATTTGGTTACAACAAATTAATGAATCTTTAATAGAATCATTGGAATCTCTTATTTGTAACGTAAGTATAGAAATATTAAATAGTAACTTTATATGAACTATTAATATATGTTCATTTCTTTTAAGGTTGAACCTTCTAAAAATGATATGCAACTTGAATTAGCAGAATTAGAACAAGCAGCTTATTCTGTACAAGAAGAAGATCTTATTATAGAAAATTCTGTTCATGAAATAGTGGACCAAATGGATGAACTAACAGTTAATGACAATGATAAAGATGAGTAAGTATAAAATGTAAAATATGTCATAATTTTTATAAAATTCTTGGGATTCATTGAAAAATATTATATGTCTTTACGTTATATAATTTTATTTTAAAGGCCAAAGACTATATACTACATTAAAGACAAACATTCTTTAAAGTATTTGTAAGTATTTCAATAGAATTGCTTCGAATATATTCCTTAACAAAGCTTTTTCATTCATCTTGTAATAAATGAAATAAATATTTGTATATATTATATATATATATATATATTTTATTTGAAATATACTAATGTAATATACTAACTAAAATGCACATCCCTTTGATGAATTGCATAAATATCGAATTATAAACTTATCATCAGTGATATGTAGCAAAAGAATAACAAATTATATTTGCACATTGCGCATGGAATGCACAGTAAAAAAAATTTAGAACTGTTTTTTTAATAATGCATGTATAAATTATGTTTTATACAGATTATCGAGTAGTTCAAGTTCAAGCGACAGCAGCGATACTGATTCTGAAACTGATTCAGAAAGCAGCACTTCAAGTACCACTACAACAAGTAATAGCAATAGTTTAGATTCAGATGATGCGAGTGAACCAGAAGAAATTACAAATAAGTATACCTAAAAATTTATATTGAACAAAATTTTTATAAAAATAACATTTTTGAAAGTCTTTTTCCTTATAATATGTAAGTGAAACTTTACGATTTTACCTTATGTGTTCATAAAAATATTTATACTTATATATACACTATACGTGAAATAGTGTATAGAATATAAAAAAATACACAAATAAGATTCGTTATTGTGTCCACTTTACAATCATATGTAATTGTATGATTATATATGTATGATAAACATGCAACATGTGTATTATTTTTATGATAATATTCGTGTTTATCATAAATATTGTGATTCTTTTGTTAAACAATGTAATAGATCCATGTCAATAATTTACTATAATGTTCGATCAATCTTTGTTGCGTAAAATCATCCAAATTATTATTATTTTTAATATTCATATCTGAATCAATTGCATCGATATCGCTTGGTCTTTCATTATTGAAAATATTGTTAATAATACTTCCCGTATCCTCTGCCTAAAATATTTTACAGAATTCGTTATGTGTAAATAAAAAATGTATATGCTGAGGACAAATTTCAAAATATCGTTACCGTAACGTAATCATAATCTGTAAGTTCTGCATTTTCGTTTTTATTATTCAATTCATTTCCGTCGATAGTTTGCCAATAGTCTGCAACCTCTCCATATACTCCTGGACTTTCGTTTACATTATGCACGTATTCAGCCAACGTTCTATCGTTTAATATCTCAGAATCTGATTTTTTTAATGCTGTAGGCTTATTGTTTTTTAATAATTAAAAAGGATCTAATATGTCGTTAGAAGAAACGATTATTATATTCACTATACATACGGTACCTCTTGATCAGAAGTTGTACTCTTACTATTAAAATGATCATGGTAATTAAGACTTCCTGTGTTTAGAACTAAGTGCGTATATTTTGTCAACGTTCCATTTTCTTCGTGTAAATGTGGCGCGTATAATATAATACGTAAAGGTATACTTTCATCGTTTGAACTTTGTAGCTCCTCAGCTTTAGCACTCTCATTTACAGCTGAGTAACATGTGAAATAAAGATTTGTGAGAATTTTTAAATCCAATATTAATTAATAATATTTAATATTTAATACCTTCATGTTCTTCCATTCTCATGTTTTCTAAACTAATGTTCGATTCATTCTGAAAGTTTTTGTTATGCTTTCTTAAGTCAGTATTCGTAAATGAAACGTCATTATTACCATTTACATGTTTATTAGAAAAAATGCAATCTTGTCTTTCACTGTACACTTCGGTTGTTGTGAGATTCGATATTATAGTTGGTATCGGAGTTTGTTCTTGTTCCAATGGTACTTCAGGAGTTACTTCAATATTCTTATCGGTAAAAAAAATGTCTCGTACATTGTCATTGTTTTTCATGTTTTCTGTAGTTCGTATCGTTGATACTTCAGTTGTAATATCATGAGCCGTACTTTCATGCACGTCTGCGTTAAAAGAAGCGATAGTACTCGTATTATTATCATCCTCAACCTGTTTTAATTCTTCCGAAGATACTTTTATAGTTTCTAAATACTCGGAAAATACTCTGTCTGTCTGCTTATCAAGATTTTCATCTACTTTTGTTTCATCTGAATTGATAGTTTTTAGGAGGTATTCTTCATAATCCATCGAATCGCGTACCGTTGATGATTGTCCCTATTCATCAACAAATAAATAATTCCCGTTTATATTTACACATTTCTGTTTTAATCAAATTTGATTAGAATTTGAATAAAGAATTACAATACTATTGTTAGAATGTTTACTGAATCCTTCTTACATAGCAAGGACCACAGGGATCTTCCTTATATGTGGAGAGAATGGCCGCTTTAACATAAGGGAAATGTAGTATACTCCAGGGTACTATGATTTGATAAGTTACTTTACCGCAGCTGTAATAATTCATGCTTCAAATTGTAAAAGTTCGTTTTATACATTTTACCTAATAAAGCTTGTTATAATTACAAGTTGATCGTATTATCAAAATTTAATGATCGAATTCTCACCGATCGATAATGACTACTTCGTCTTTTGATGCATGAAAACTTTTCCAGATACCCAACTCGGAAGTATCTTCAAGAAGAATGATGCCCTTCTTCTTTTTTTTCATGTCACCGAACAACGTTTCTACCGAGTCCAAGGAATACTCGAACTCCTGTGTATTTTTAGATATTTCCCTCCACGCTTTTATCTCTATATTGTTCTCTGTGCTGTCTTCCAGCAAATCTGACGGCGGCGTTACCATGAAGAAGAAGATATTTGAAAAGCCGGACTTCTCTAATCGGTTCTTCAACGATGCCAACCTTGTGCCAAATGATTTTCACAAATATCACTTCAACGAACTTTATTATTTAAGTTTATATTACTTTATAAAAAATATGATTTCATTTCAGCTCTGAAACTAAACTTAGCGATTCTTATATTTATATCACGTACGAGAAAATTGAAGTGGATATATTGAAAAATTGTAAATATTAAAAAGTGAAATTCTACGTAAACACGAATACAAATATCATTAAATATCATTAATCGATATTATTCTGTACTCAACGACTTACATGATTGCTTGCCGGTAACTATAATACCAAGAAGGATCCAAAAACGCGAACACATTTACTTGTCCCAACTGTTCCTTCCGGAGATTCGTGGCACGACATTGCTCGATATATCCTCCATTCTCTCGTAGTTCTTTCGTTTGGCGGAAGTGACGAGGGACATTCAATAATCGGAGGACTCCATCCTTTTCGTAAGCTCCGTAACTTCCAACTGTTATCATAATAATCGTGATCACAATCGAAATCGACATAATTCGTTCACTTTCTGCCACAGAACCAAGTTTAAAAATCTTTGGCGAAGATCGTTCCATCGACTGCTAGAAACAGAACGAGACGCATGCATATAAAAGCGAAATGTCGACAACTACTTCGTAATACTTGCACATCCGTGTAAACGATATAGAATTAATAATCAACGCAAGTGATTTCGCGTATTCGTTATCTGAAGCCCGATAAAATAATGGAGAATGGTGACAACGAAACGACGAGAGTACCGAATACATTGAATCATCGTACGATCGTTGCCGGTCGATGTGTGCGCGTGGACTCTCACGATATATCTCGGCCAGAAAAATCAATTTACGTCGCATTGATGCGATATGTATGCGGGTCACACGGAAACTGTAAACCTTTTTCTGACCTCACATGCTGTTGTCGCGGTCCACCGTTCAACATTTCTCCTACACGTTAAGACCGAGCTCTGTAACTTTAGAAAACTTCGCACAGTATATATTCATAGCGTACTTTATCTATTGCGAGAATAAGTTGTTCATCTCTCTCGAGCTTTCGAACACCTTTTCGAATCGTTTTTTTGAATTACGAAATTCAGTAGGCTTGCGATTTCGGTTTTATGGGTAAGTTACACAACAAGTGATGTAACATGTAACAAATAACATGATGCGGTCGATTGACTATTATTTCGTTAATAAGTCGAACATCCGTCAAGATCAGTCGATGAAATGTGAACACGTGTGCATGGTACAAGTTGAACAGAGAGTCCCTTGTTCTCAACTTTTCAAAGCGTGGTTTTGTACGATTTAGATGCTCGTTCACTATCAGTAGCAGTTCAGCTTAAAGTATCGACGGTCAATCTTCCGATCTTTCATCAATATTAATTGAAATTTTGAAAAATTGTTGTTTTGAATTATCGAGACACTCTCGTCGTTCAAAATTTTGTAGCTATACCACTGGTGGTAGTTCGTAAATTAAAAAAAGAAATTAGAACCTAGATATTTCGTATGATATGTGTAAGCGTCGAAGGAAAGGATTCTGTAAAAACATCACGAGTAAGAATTGGATTTTTTGAAATTGAAAAGATTCGTTTTCGCCCGCGATTATGTCCTGAAAATTTAATGTTAGAAATTTTATGCGAATGTTATTTGTTAACATGATCAATTCAGTCGTGAGAATATGCACGTTAATTTGGTTGTCATTGTGCTTGTTAACTACGATTGTATTTTTCAACGAGATTAGTCGATTGAACATAGAGTTGCAGAATTTTGGACTATTTGAAAGAACCGAGTACAATTTTAAACATAAGAGAAGCACAGATCGGCAGGAATTAAACGCCAGCTTGGACAACGTTGAGAAAACATTCAGGAAGAAAGCCGACGCTTTGTCATACCTTTTAAAAGTTGACATCGATCGTTTGAGAAACGAAACCGATCAGGTAATACAGGAAATTTTACAAGTAAATTTTATTTAATTTAGAATTAGAAATAAAATAATGCTATTGACGTCAAACTTTCTTTGTTAATTTAAATTCGAAACTTTTGATAGGTGGAATTGATATTTCTGGTCGATGCTTCAGGATCAGTTGGTTTGAAAAATTTTCAAAGCGAATTAAATTTCATAAAACACCTTTTAGCCGACTTCTCTGTGGAGCCTTCTGCAACTAGAATCGCGATCGTAACGTTCGGTGGAAGAAGACACATTAAACGAAATGTAGATCAGATATCTCATACCAGTGACAATGATAACAAGTGTTATTTGTTGAATAAACAGTTAAATAATATTAATTACACTGGCGGTGGAACATATACGCGAGGCGCGCTTTTGGAAGCTCTTGTAAGTTTTTTTTTCTTTTAATTTCACTCTTACTTTCTTTATAAATTAGATTCAAGATTATATTAAATATTAATTGTTACAATATGATTGTTATGTTAAGTATTGTATTAAATCAAACATCGACATATACATTCAAATTTCGATCATACTGTTAGAGAATACTTGAGAAAGGCAGAGCGAACGCAAGCAAGGCTGTGTTTCTTATAACCGACGGATTTAGCAACGGCGGTGATCCACGACCTGCGGCGAATCTTCTGAAAATTGCAGGCGCAACGATATTCACTTTCGGAATAAGAACAGGAAACGTTGACGAGCTGCGCGACATAGCTAGTTTTCCAGGAGACACGCACAGCTATTTCCTCGATAGTTTCGTGGAATTCGAGGCTTTAGTACGACGAGCTCTGCATCGTGGTGAGTGTACGAAATTGGCAAAGTCTGAAGAAATTTAAGAAATAAAATTTCATCGAGTATTTAATTTAGGTAGTGTATCAATAGAATTAACACTAAAAGTACCAAGCGGAGTCAAATGACCCGTTTTCAAAATTTACTTTAAAATCGTACATTCGTTGTTA
>CAJDYZ010011145.1:86591-117044 GCA_903986555.1 Heterotrigona itama
ATAATTTCATACACTTACTTATGCTCGTCTAATAGCCATTCGTATTTTTGTAACCATTTCATTCGTAAGCGTTTTATCTTATGAACTTCCTCGGTCAAATTTTTATAGATCGCTACAAAGTCGCGAGGCTTGTTACATCGTGGATCCATTTTTCATTCTTAAATCTTAAATAAACATCTAAATTTTTGAGAAATCCTCCAATTATAAACAAAATTGTAAAGAATGTTCAAATGTATGAAAAACAGAAGAGAACAATTATATTAAGTTCGCAATTATTTCCGCATTCCGTATTTTTCTCGCTTTAAATATCCATTTACGTTTCTTACTTCACAGTTATAACATGCCCGAGACTAAGAGTGCCAGAAAACGGATACTTGGTAAAAGCAAGCGCATGTAGCAATGTTGTTCACGCAGCCTGTGGTGTAAGGTGCAGAATTGGTTTCTACCTCACAGGTGACAGTATTCGACTTTGCGGAAAAGACGGTAATTGGTCCGGAAACGAACCGAAATGTTTGCGTAAGTCCCACTAAGTATTGAACGCATTTGGTTCGACTGCAACACGTGCACAAACGCAAACGCGCGAAATTAATATACTGCGTACATATGAAATTTCAAATTCTCAAAACTCCCCGTCGTTATATCGGCTTGTAATTGTTGAAACAGTGAAAACTTGTCCGGCACTTCGAACTCCTACGCATGGGCGAATGCGCTGTCAAAACGAGGAGGATCAACATTTGAATACAGAGAATACGACAACGTATCCGATCGATTCCCGTTGTCAATTCAGATGCGAAACCGGTTATCAATTACGCGGAAGTAAAATACGCAACTGTTTGCCTTTGTCACAATGGGATGGTCTCAAAGCTACATGTAAAGGTGAATTTTGAAATCTTTCTCAACATCAATTGTATATGTATGTACTCTGGTTTCGCAAGATTAATTAAACACACGTATATGTACTGTTCATAGCAATAAAATGTGAACCTCTGAAGCAAGTTGCGAATGGAGAAATTTCGCCTGAAAATTGTTCGGGCCCGGAGAAACTACCATTTGGAACGAATTGTACCATATCGTGCAAAAGGGGTTTCACACTTGAGGGACCACGTTCCAGATATTGTAGTGGCCGTTCTGGAGTCTGGTCGCAACGTAAAACTGTTAATCGATGCGTAGGTAATGTAATGTATTTATAATACAATTTAGGAATCTCAGTTCCTATGATTTTTCGAGTTATTGTATTAATTTGTTGTTTCCTCTAAGATAAAACACCACCTTCGATAACCTGCCCATCTAATATTATCACCGAGAGCCTTCCAGGGAAGAAGTATGCTTTTGTAAATTGGACAATACCAAACGTAACTGACAATGTGGATGAATCACCTGTATTATGGAGTAAGCCATACATTAGTTTTCCTTGGAAAGTAAAAATTGGTACACGTACAATAATCTATGTGGCACAAGACTCATCTGGAAATAGAGCCAGATGCAAATTTAAAGTTAAAGTTTTAGGTAAGATCATTTCAATTATATTAATTAGTAAGACTATAATATAAACGTATTCCGAGTATAAGGTGATTGTTTGTAATACAATGATACTGCAGATAAAGAACCACCAATGATCGAGAATTGCGTAGATCCTCCGATATTTTTCACCGATAATAGAGTTGGAATAAATAACGTGACTTGGAACGAGCCTGGTTTTCACGACAATTCCAAGACACCTGTACAAGTCGAACAAAATTATCTTCCAGGGGAGAACATGTTTCCTATTGGATTAACGCAAGTGGTATATAATGCCATCGATAAGTACGATAATAAAGCGTTTTGCGTGTTAAATGTTACTATAAAAGGTAGTGTATCAACAGAATTAACACTAAACGTACCAAGCGGGGTCAAATGATCCGTTTTCAAAATTTACTTTAAAATCGTACATTCGTTGTTATTTCTTTCGCTAATCTGACTTCTTGTAAATTCTTATATTACCTGATTGTTCGATTTCTCGTTTTCTGTTTTTCTCTTAGCTTCATTTTTTTTACCAAGAAAAATTCTCTGCATACCTTATGTACCGCGAGGGATCACCGAGAAAAATTCTTTGCATACCTTATGTCACAGCGAGGGGTCATTTGACCCTTTATGGTAAGATAGGTATATGTAAAATGCCGGTACGTTTAGTGTTAATATGTACTTTATAAAATGATGTACTACATAATTTAATTAATTATAAATTTAATTTCTGTCACATAGACGCTTGTGAAGAAATTCCAAAAATATTGAACGGTTACTCAAAGTGTCATCCATCATCAATGAACGACACAAACGAGTGCACTATAACTTGTGAAGAAGGATATGGATTTGCAACTGAGGAATCGAATGCTGGAATCGTGGAAAATATATTATTATTAAAATGTAACGAAAATACATCGAATTGGCTTCAAGAAAACTACATTCCCGATTGTACAGGTATGTGATCTGACAGATACAATTTATAATAAATCATAACTATGTAAATATATAATAAATCATAGAGAGAAATTACAGTTAAATTAATGAAACAAAATCTGATACAAGAGATAATGTAAATAGTTTTTCATCTTTACTATTGTTTAGAAACTACAATTCCAAAAAGTGTATCCCAGGAGGGCAGTATTGTGTTAGAAGGAAATGCAACAAATGTATGCGATAATCAAACAACACTCCGCGAAGTAAGTATTGACTTTTCATTTCTCAACTTACGTAACTTCGTGAGAAACAAACAGTTTTTACTATTTAGCTGAGCAAATATATTACTGCCGATTTAATATCGACGTTGCTCGATATTTGTGGAAACGATATCGAATGTAATGTCATTACTTTCGATCCTGAATGCGAAGAAATTCTTCCATCTTCGAATACAATGTATTCTAGTATGATAAAAAAACGAAGGGAACTTAACTATGATATTTCTGAATTATTAAGAAGTGATACAATGACAATGAAGGGTATTGGTACAAAATCAAAACGAGATATGAAAATGAACGATAACAGAAATAAAATGAAAATAAAGAAGAAGAAAGAAAAAATTGAACTGAAATTCAATTTTTTAGGTAATTTTCCTTCGATAAAATTTTAATGAAAATTTGAAGAATCTTGAATATATATAATACTGTTTAATATAGGGAAGATAATTGAGGAGCATCACGAAAATCCGCGAAAAGGAATCCAGAAATTGCGACAGAAGCTCGAATCTTTGTCTCGATCTGGGAAATTAAATTTATTAAACAATAGAACAAATCAAGAAATAGCGAAGCTTGCGCTAAATTTGCATCTCATTTTTAAGAATTTTGAAGAACTTTGCGATCCAGGAAGTATCTTGAAGAAGAACACTTGCGGTAAATATAACTGAACAAAGTTTTTTTCATACATTAGAAATTGTTAATATTTCATTTATTTGTATTTAAATTTTAGTAAAATGTCCATTGGGAACTTTCTTTAATTCCACGACTAAACAATGCCAATCGTGTTCTCTTGGAGAATATCAAAGCGTGACTGGATCTTTGAAATGCAAACGTTGTCCTGAATACACTTCGACGAAGAAAATTCATTCAAAATCTCCGCAAGATTGTATACGCAAGTATCTTATGATCTGCCTTTTTATTTTTCATTTCGATATTAATTTATCTTTATTATATGTTTCTTCTATTTTTATAAAAATTATTATTCTCTGATTTACTTTTATTTAGACTTGTGCAGACCAGGACACTATTCGCGAAAAAAGCGTTACCAAAACACGCGATTAGCACTTGAACCTTGCCTAATCTGTGACACTGGATTTTATCAACCAGAATATGGTCAAACTCATTGCCTTTCGTGTCCACCTGACACTACTACTAGAAATCATGGATCTAAAACCATAAATGACTGTCTACCTCTTTATAAAATCGAGATTAATATCTGTGATAAAAAATCTTGTTTAAGTGGTGGACAATGTGTACAAGAAGAGGACAGTTTCAGTTGCGAATGTCCTGACTATTATGTCGGTAATTATTTAATTTACTTTTACTTCATTCATCAAATAATAATTTGAAATAAATAATACAACTATAAGTAAAATTTACTTGTTAGGTTCTAAATGTGAAACATTCCAAAATCCATGTGATTCTTCTCCATGTTTGAACGAAGGTACATGTAATATTCTAAGTTTCACGAACAATACAATAATGTACTCTTGCACATGCAAAAATGGATATTTAGGTAGAAATTGTGAGGTAAAACAATTATTACTTGTAAAAATGAACACAGTACACGTAGAAATAAATTAATAGAAAGTAAAATTTGTAGTTGTACATTGACGAATGTACCATTGATCCTTGTCAAAATAATGGTACATGTATGAGTACAGAAAATGATTATTTCTGTGAATGTAAACAAGGTTTCGAAGGTATATTTATGAATTATATCAATAAATATTATTAAATAATTATGTCTGAGAAATATATTATTGCAGGAGAGTTTTGTGAGACTACTGTAGATCATTGCAATCCTTCACCCTGTATGGAAGGATCTACTTGCCACAATGTTAACAACTCTTGGAAATGTTTCTGCAAACCCGGTTTTCTCGGTCGTTATTGTAATTTATTACCCTGTGATTGGTTACCATGCAACAAAAACTCGTATTGTGTGAACATTGAAGAAGAAAATGCAACAACTATGAGTTACAGGTGAATATATTTATTACAGGCATTTATTACTATATTATTAATAAAAAATTAAAAATTTTTTGATTATCAGATGTGTGTGTACAGATGGTTATACCGGAGAAAATTGTACTGTAAAGATAAATCATTGCGAAAGCAATCCGTGTTTGAACAATGGGAAATGCACTAATAATATCTCTAATTACACATGTACGTGTCCCACGTTATTCACAGGGCGTCATTGCGAGACTGGAAAGTATAGTCTTAATATTTATATTGTATTAATTTCCACAAACAACAATAATTTTACAATTAAAAAATTTCTTGAATAATTTATCGTGTCTTTATAGAATTGTTATCCGATTACACGATACACTTTTCCAAATCGGGTATCACCGACTATATTAGTATGAAAGGCTCTACGATAAATCTTTCTAAGGTAATAGATAATATTAAACATAATTTGTTTTTATTCTATCAGAGTGTTAATTTTTTTAGTTAACTACGTGTTTATGGCTACAGTCGAAGGATATGTTTAATTATGGCACTGTATTATCGTATGCTACACGTTACTACGATAACGCATTCACTTTAACAGATTATAATGGGTAATAAAATACTCTTCCTAATACATATCTACAAAATCTTGATTCATATCAAATATTACTATCCTGATTTCATAGACTGGTAATATATCTCAATGGTGAAAAAGTAATAACCGATATTAAAGTAAATGATGGTCATTGGCACTTCGTTTGTTTCACCTGGGAAGCAGAAAATGGCTCTTGGAATATTTTTATTGATGGCCTTTTGAGAGACAACGGTACCCACTTGGCGAAAGGAACTTTCATTCAAGGTATATTAAAGATAATATTAAATATCAACATATTATTACGATATTAATACATACATTGACACACAATATTAAGAAAATTTTCGATTAGGAAATGGAATTCTAATAATTGGACAAGAACAAGATCGTGTCGGAGGAGGATTTTCAGAGTTAGAATCTTTCTTGGGAAAATTAACATTATTAGATATTTGGAGTACAATTTTAGTAGCTGAGGATATCAAACACTTGTTCAACACTTGTGAAAAATACCATGGTGATGTAATTGCATGGGCACACGTGCAAGAATATGTGCACGGTGACGTGATAGTAATTATCTCTTGATATAGATGCCTTTTACATTTATTAGAATTTTATGATGAATTTCATCTCGTTCCCAATATTTTCTAGGTATCAAACACTTCATTTTGCCGTGGTTGTCCGTTACCCGTTGTATCATTTAAAGGTAATGTAAATGTCAGCGAAGATGGGTCAAATATCACTTATTATTGTGACAGTGGTTACGTAGTGCGATTTCATGGCAGAGAATATCAATCTTTAACACTGAAATGTCTTAAACAAGGACAATGGGAAGGATATTACACACCCGTTTGCACTAGTAAGTTAAGATACTTTATCATATTCTACTTGTGATTAATTAGTTGAATTGATTAATCTCATTTAAGGAAGAAGATGCGGATTTCCAGGATATTTTCCGCGAGGTCGTATACATGGTAGATCGTATTTTTTCGGAGATGAGATATATTATTTTTGTTTAATTAATTATGAACTTCGAGGAAATCCTCGTAGAACCTGTAATGCTGATGGAAAATGGAGCGGATTACCTCCAGTTTGTATAGGTAAAGATTGTACACTTCTACTTATTATTAATATCTATCTAATTATTTATTTCTAATTTTCTTATATTTCAATAATTACTTGTAACAGGAAAAACATGCAAGAATTTATTAGCTCCAGAGCACGGGGATATCGAGTACGTGATAGAAGAATACGAAAGAGATGATCTTTCCATTCTACAGGTACGACTCATTTGCAAATAGTGAAAAAAAGGAAGTAATTTTTATTAAATAAAAATATATTCATAGGTAGGACAGCAAATTGAATTCAAGTGCGACCCCGGATTTCATTTAAAAGGTGAAAAACTTTTAACATGTTTGGAATCTGGACAATGGGATCATGAAATGCCTTCATGTTTGGCTTATAAATGTCTACCACCAAGGGAGTAAGAAATATAATCATTTGCAAAAAATTTCATTCTAAATAAATGATTTTTTATAATATTTATAACATTTTAATATTTAGAATCAAGCACGGATATGTAATTTCTTCAAATTCAAATAATTTGCACGAAAATTTCGCTACAAAAGTTGATTTGCAAACGATTAATGACACATTTAAAAAGGACTATAATTTTAATGATATTGTGGGATATTCTTGCTATTCGGGATATAAATTTGAGGGCAATCATAGTTTGTTAAATGAATTTAAACTTCAATGTATGGAAAATGGTACTTGGATTGGATTTGTTCCTGATTGTGTACCATTAAAGTGTTCGTGGCCTGACATTGTGAATAATGGGAAATTATTGTTTAAAACACAAGACAATGGTACTATTGAACTTCTAGAAATAAAAAAAAAGAATTGGAATTTGGAAGACGAATTTGTCATTGGTACCGAAATTGTGATAAAATGTGATATAGGATATAAATTAGTTGGTAACGGTTTTAGAATTTGCACAGACGATGAAGAATGGTCACCCACGTTATCGTCTTGCGAACCTTATGAATGTCCTTTCTTAAGTCATCCACTTTTTCAAATTTTTAATGACAAAATAAATCTAAATAATCATACTGCAATTTGGAAAAATGATCAGAATAAAAAATTGAATGGCAAAGAACCATATTATGGTACTTATAAGAATTTAGAGTACTTTATAGAAGGACATACTTATATGAAAAAGATAGTTCTTAGTTGCAATGATGGAGAAATTCAATTGAATAATGCAAATATTCAAAACTCTGTTCCTAACTTAACTTGGTTTTGTGATGAATATGGTAAATGGAAAATAATTGATACACAATTAAACGACACCATCACAAAACTCTTGTTTGGAATTGAGAGTATTTGTCAGAAATCTATGTGTGATTTAGTAACGGTAAATAATATTATTTAATTATTTTCAGAAACAAGTACAGCTTTAAATTATGAAACTAATATTAAGTTACTATTAGATTCCAGAATATAGTTACATTACTGAAACAAATTATAAAAGAACTGTTAATAACACTATTACATTCAAATGTCATCAAGGCTATATTCTTGAAGGCAATGAAAAATCTATCTGCCTTCCAAATAACACTTGGACTGCTATTCCTTCTTGTAAACGTAAGTTTTGCCATAAAGTAAATATTTTTCAAGATTTTTATTCAAAAATTTAAGTAATAAATAAACATTTATTTTAGCTGTAACATGTAAAGAACCACCTAAAATTGTAAATGCAGTGTTAAAAGAAAATAATATCAAAGCAGTAAACTATACATTTAATTATACAATTACTTATGAATGCATACCTGGATATATAATGTTTGGTCAAAGAAATGCAAGATGTCTTGCAAATGGAAAATGGTCCAGAATTTATAGTAGATGTTCAAGTAAGTTCAGTATTATATATAACACATAATATAGTGTATCATTCTTTTTATAGAACTTTCATGTAATAAACCAAAACTTGATATTTATAGAACTTTCATGTAATAAACCAAAACTTGATATTTATAGAACTTTCATGTAATAAACCAAAACTTCCATTTGGCGCAACAATTCATGGTCGGTCTTATTTGTATCAAGATCAATTGACATACGTGTGTCCTGGTGGTAAAAAGCAAGGATTGATTACATGTAAGGCTGATGGACATTGGAGCGATTTACCGAATTGTAATAACAATTAACATAACAATTAATATAACTATGATTTTACGTAGAAATTTAAAATAAAATAATATAGCAAATTTATTTGACAATTTTTTTATTAAAAGACCACAATTATTAAATCTGTATGATTTTACAATACCTTTTTGTTTTACATCTCGTACATACATTTTCACTGTACACCAAATATATGTTTAAGTATAATTGGAAATTAAACTAAATTTAACAATTTAACAAATTTCTGATTTTATTATTTAAACTAATTGATAAAAAATTTTTCATGGTTTCAAATGTTTTCATGGTCTGAGAAAGTAAATGTATTGTATACAATTTTTTAAAAATATTGAGAAAAATATGTTGAAAAAATTAGGAGTAAGTTATGATTTTCAATGTAGTATAAAAAAGAAATTAACATTACACATTATTGTAATAATTAATCACAAATACATATTTGTTTATATAGTACACAGTTCCTTGATATAAATAGGATTTACATGTATAAACATACTGTATATGAATAGTCGAGGAAGAGCAATGAAAAATAAAAACATGAAAATAATTTGTTGTATGAAAAATTTGAGTTATTTATATTTTTCTAACTTTGTTATGATAAAAACGGAGCACCTTTTATGATATTTAATTTGTATTAGCATGGCTATTCTAAAAGGAATTATCCCTTTTTAACAAATTTTCATTGCTCAACATTTTTAATTTCTTAATTTCTTAGATCCATGTCCAAGATATTACTGAATTAAATATAATTTAATATTGTTAAAATTTAAATGCATATGTATACTGGCTCTCCGAAATTTCACAAAGTAATTGTACAAAATGATATCTTACACATTCATATTCAGAATGAAGAAACATATAAATATTATTAATCATTTTGTAAAAAAGAATACCCCAAAGCTTAGCCACACTAACATAATAATTTATCTACAACGTTGAACACTTTTCAGAGTTCTGATTTTGCACTATGAGAATATTTTGGTTTCAGTTCTTCAATTCGTTTAATAAAATCTGTTTTCTCTATGCAACCATCACATGTCTCATCCCAGTCACTCAAGATCTTCCTCAAATCACGTACTTTAAGCTTTTTCAAATCAACAGTATTAATATCAATTTGTTTCTCTAAAATTAAATTAAAAAATTGTAAGTAGAAGATTAGGAAAGCGATTTCAAACAATTTCATTACAGTTAATAATAAACATACCATATCTCAAGTCACATATTTGAGCATCTTTCTTTTTCAATTTTTCACATATTTTATTTGCAGGCATAGACCAAGATATAGGTTTACTTAATTCACTTAAAATACCTGTGGCAGATTCTTTCAAACCACCTAAATAATAACACTAAAACAAACAGAAAACTTAGTTAACATAATTATAAATCACATATTAAATATCACTATCTACAAGTGTTCATTGTTGTAAATACTTACAAATCTGTTCTCTTTAGATTTAGTACCTTTACAAAAGTCTTTAAATGCTGTTTCTATCTTTTTTGTGTCTTTTTTAACATCTTCACTTAAAGTATTCACAAATTTTTCCACAGTATTTATACATACTAAAACATAATCAATTTAAAAAGATGATAAGTGATTAAACTAAAGGATAGATCAAATATTAATTTACCTTCACATTCGTCATTTTTCAAAGCAATAACAGTATACAATCCAATAACAATAGAGAGTGTTAATAATACTGAACTATTCATTCTGAATGTATTTTCTGTAAAAAATTATAATCTTTGAGAACTTCAAGTACACGATCTTTTAAACTACAAATCACAACAAAAACTTATGTTTCTTATCTAAATAGGAATGAAAATTTAAAAGAGAAAACAAAATTAAATAAAAATGTAAATATATTTATGTTTACGAGGTTAACATAAACATTAATGGAGCACAACTTACATATTATTGAGCTGATAAAGTAATTCGTGTATTACGTAGAAAATATTCTTACTAATTCGTAACACAAACAATCTACAACTTTTAATTCATTCGTTCACTATTGCAACAAAATTTTTAATAGAACTACATAAGTTCAATCCACGCTACACTTTATACACGTTGGATTCTGTCAAAAGCCCGGAATCCCAGCTGGCGCATTCTGATTGGTTCTAATATGCTTTGACTCATATTTGACATAGCGCCTCGCGATTGGTTCACACGACCCTCAAAAAATAAAGAAAAAAAGAATATCGCACATACTTAAATGAACACATGTGTTTATAACAACATGGCGCCACGCAAAGAATTTCGATCTAACCTTAATGTAATAAAAGCACCGAAGAAAAATACTAAGAAATGGTATGAAAATTACGTAGAATGGAGAAAATTAAGTTCCCTATTGACAGATCCAAGAAAACTGTTTCTTATTGGAAGATTGTTTATTATATTGGAAATCGTTCTAAATGTACTGGTTATCGAAAGGGTACCATATACAGAAATCGACTGGAAGGCGTATATGCAAGAAGTTGAAGGTTTTTTGAATGGAACGTTGGATTATTCGAAATTAAAAGGTGACACAGGACCATTAGTCTATCCTGCAGGATTTGTTTATATATTTTCGATATTGTACTTCATCACGGAACATGGGACAAAGATAAAAATAGCACAATACTTTTTCGCAGTTCTTTATATTGTACTGCTTATATTAGTTTTCCGAATTTATGCGAAAACTAAGAAAGTACCTCCATATGTCTTGATAATTATGTGTTGCACATCTTATAGAGTTCATTCTATATTTACTTTGAGACTTTTTAATGATCCAGTTGCGATGGTACTGTTATTTGCTAGTCTGAATGCATTTTTAGATGACCATTGGTATTTAGGAAGTATTTTCTATAGTATGGCTGTGTCTGTAAAAATGAACATTTTATTATTTGCACCAGCACTTCTCATTACTTACATATATAATTTAGGAATGTTCAAGACAGCAATACATTTATTTATATGTGCTTTAATTCAATTAATATTAGGTCTTCCTTTTTTGTTAAACAATCCATTTGCATATATAAAAAATGCTTTTAATCTTGGAAGAGTTTTCGAGTTTAAGTGGACTGTAAATTGGAAGTTTCTGCCAGAATATATTTTTATTCATCCATATTTTCACATATCACTATTAGTATTGCATATATTGACTTTAACTTGTTGTATACCAACATGGATAAAATATATGAAATCATATGCAAAATTAAAGTTTCTAGAAAAAAACTTACAGCCTCAATTAAAAAAAAAAGAAAAGGTAGATATGTCTACAGTCAGTCAATTATTTATTTTTCCAATGTTTGCTGCAAATTTTATTGGTATGATATACAGTAGATCGTTACATTATCAATTTTATATATGGTATTATCATACACTTCCTTATATTGCATGGTGTACAGATTATAAGACTGTAATAAAGTTAACAATTTTGGGCATAATAGAATTATGTTGGAATACTTATCCAAGTACCATTTTTAGCAGCATTTCATTACATATGTGCCATTTGATGTTGTTACTAGGTTTTATAAAAGATAAATCTAATATTGAAAAAGAGAAATAAACATTTTTATATAATATATGTGTCTATCTTTCCCTTTTTACCTTTCTATATATTAATTTAATTTTAGAATCAATTATATCTTTGAAGATATCCACATCTTCAACATTTAAGAAATTATTTTTGTCTTTGTTAATAATAACATTAAAACTTTAATATTACATTTTAGATAAAATTAAATTCTTGTATAAAACATAAAAAAAATATTGTAATTGTGAAATATTGTAAATACAGAACTACATGTATTTCTTTATATTTATACATTATTTAAATTAATGAGATATATTGCAATTTCTACAATCAAAAAACTTATCTCTAGTATTTTTATTATTTATTATTTATTTTTTGTTCAAATATTCGAATGAAAAAAAACATTCTAACTTTATCCAATAGAAACTTTTCATTTTAGCTGAACTACAGTGACATGTGATTTCTTTGACAGAACAAAGTGTTCATTAACAAATATTGATGTATTTTAATACTTTTGTGCAAGTAATTCATCAAAATAGTAAATTTATCTAGAATTTAAAGAAAGATAAACTACACATTTACTTTCATAAATATGATTATGTAGTAATCGAATATATAAAATAATTGATATTTAACCTATTGCATAAAAGGAATTTCTGAAATAAATTTGAATTAGCTATGAGTTCCAAAGGTATATATTTCAGATATATCTATATTTAATTTAATTTTGTAATTTTATATAGTTATAAAATTTAGAAATAATATATAATGTACAATATTATGTTATAGAAAAATATAAAAATTTCCTGTCTACAAACAGTGTTTTTGATGAAGATTATACTGTATATAAATCTCAATTTATTGGACTTGACGATAAACCTTATAATATAAAATGTGTTTTGTGTGATGAAAAATTTGTCCTTCCTGAAAAGGAGAAAGATTTGTTGTCTCATTTATTTAAAGAACATCGTCTTGTAATAGGAGATGTTTGGAATATTGCTAGTTTAAAAAGGTTTCATTATTAATTTATATGAAATAATTTATTTTTATTAAAAATTGAACTTTTATAATATTAAAAATTTGTATAATTTTCAGTTATATACATTACTGGGGTGTTAAATTTAAAGAAGAACCTTTGACTAAATTTTGTACCACAATGTTAATGGATTGTACCCCTGCTGGAGAACCAAATAAAAATGAAAAATATTATTTACTTTCTGACTGCATTTCAGAAGATAAAACTTTAAGAGATGAAATACATCGAGCAAAACTGGTATTGCTATATAATTTATAAAAGTTTTCCATAAATGTTACTGCAGAACATTAAAAAATATTGTTTTTATTTGTTTTAAGGAATGGGTTTTATCAGAACAAGCAAGAGAAAGGACAGATACTAACTTTAAACGTGGGTGTATGTTTTGTAGAACAGAATTTTTTGGTTTACGTATTACATATATAAAGCATTTAGCACAAAAGCATAATTTATATCTTGGAAAACCAGACAATTTGGTACTCATAGATGAATTTTTAGATAAAATTCAAACTTCTATTGAAAAGTAAGATATACAAACATGTAATTAAATATATGCTATTTTGGTATCAAAAAATTTCTTTTCAGTTTAATATGCATATATTGTGAAAAACTATTTAAAGATCGCACAGCTTTAAAGGAGCATATGCGTAAAAAACTACACAAAAGAATAAATCCACATAATAAAGAATATGATAAATTTTATATAAATAATTATCTGGAACCAGGAAAATCATGGAGACATAAACAGGTATTTTATTACTGAAATATATCAAAATTAGTATATAAGATATATATGATAATTAATATATAAGGTATATATGAATAATGAAAAATAAAAATACATAAATTTTTTCTGTTAGATTACTTGCAACGAAAATGATGTGGTAGGAGATCAAAGCAGTGAAAATGAGGATGAAGATACATGGTCAGATTGGAATGATGAAGGCATAGGAATATCATGCTTGTTCTGTAGTTACAGTGATAAACATTTTCACCTTATTCTTGTACATATGAAAGTAGAACATGATTTTGATTTTAAAATTGCATCAAAAGACTTAACATTTTATCAAAAAGTAAGTTTATTATAATATATATTTTCAGCAGTAAAGTGAAATATAAATTGTTATCAAAATTATGATTTTGAAACAGGTAAAAGTAGTTAATTATGTTAGAAGGCAAATTCATTTAAGACAATGTGTTTTTTGTGGAATAAAAATAGATAATGTTTTAGAACATATGAAGGAACAAAATCATTTTAAAATACCTGTACAAAAAGTATGGGATCAACCAGAGTTAGTACTTTATTCATATGAAATTATAGTTTATTAAATTAATTAAAGCTTTTAGATACTAACAATATAAAATTTCAGATATTATTTTCCTATGCATGAAAATGAATCCTTTTTATATAATTTGGATGTGAGTAGTACTAGTGATGAAGAAAGTGATATTGAAAATATTACAGAGGCAATGTATGAAACATTTAAATAATAAAAAGTTCCCCAAAAATACAAAAAAAATATGTACATCTTGTTATCCATATTAAAGTAAATTTGTTAATTGAGTTATATCATATCTTTTTGTATCAAGTACGATCATAAATTAATTTTATGGAGATTATTTCCAAATAATAAGATAGGCTCTCAGATGACAACAAACTCTTTTCATTAGATGTATTCTTCATTTTTTTTTCTTTTTATTAATTTTGCATAACTTCAGTGGGGATCTATCTTCATGGCGATCTACTATATTCATTGTAATATTAACAAAATCACAAATTATCATAAATTTAATTTTTATCTTAAGTAATTTAAAGTCAAAAAAAATTAAAATTAATCATACAATTATGCAAAATAAAGATAATAGAGGATTATCTAACAAATATTGTTTCAGAAATTCTTCCAGAAATGATTATATTCAAATTAAAGTAATAGGTATTATAAATACTATAGCTTTTCAGAGGGCACGACTATGTGCAGAAAAATTATATCAACATTTGCCATTTAAATTTTCCACGCCACAAATTATAGAAATGTTTCAAGTAGAATGGCATGAATATATTCTTAAAATGAAAAGAGTAATAAACTTTATTTAATATATTTGTTAAAACATATTACAATATTAATATGTCTATATCTATATGTTTTTAGCAAATTGGAGGTAAAATATGGTCCTTAACACGAACTGTTGCTGTTTTTATAAATAATAAATTTCTTGGTAGTGATGTACAATTCTTACATTATGTATGTCAAGATTATATATTTAGTTTACCTATTAGTGTAGAATATTATGAAAATCTTGCTACAGAATATTGTAAAAAATTTATGGAAAAATCTAAAGTAAATTGTCCTCTATTATGTAAACAATTTTATCTTTTGTTATATATGATAATCTAATAACATAAATTATGCACTAACATAATATTATTAAATTTTAGAGAAAATATGTGTATTTCACATTTTCTATAGATGATTCACCTATTGGTTCGTTTGTATTTATGGTAAGAATTTGTATAATTTGATTTAGAATGCATAAAAATTTGAAAAATTTTTGTATTAAATATTATATTAATTTAGCTATATTCTGATTTGTTACCATTAACTTGTCAATATTTCTTAAATCTTTGCACTGGATATGATGAGGTGCAAAAATGTTATAAAAATGTTTATTATATAAACACACGTTTATATCGTGTAGTAAAAAATGGATGGATCCAGTGTGGAGGTATAATTCAACATTATATAAATTAATTTTTGTTTCCTCTGAGTATTTTTTATGTATTAGCTACTGTTAGTTCCAGGCTTTAATGTTTTGTAGGACTTAAATCATCTAAATTGGATAAAAATGCTGATGATAATGTTAAAATATCTGATGAGTCTTATTGTGTTCCTCACGATCGTCGAGGAGTTCTTTCATTAACAAATGATGGGAAACATTGTAATAAATCACAATTTATCATATGTTTAAAACCAAATCCTTGGATGAACCATTTTTATGTTGCTTTTGGGTGAGTTACATACATTAATTTTGAATATTCTGGTATAATTAAAATAGATTAACATTAATTGCGAAATAAATTAATTTGAAATTTGTACAAAGACAACTCATTGATGGTGCTAAAACTTTAAAAATATTAGAAGATATTTCAACATATTATGAACATCCTATTAAAGAAATAGTAATTTCACAATGTGGAGAATATATTTTTGGTGATGAAATTAAGATGGAGACAGAATCAAAAATCTTCCTTGTTAATATGATTGAAATCAGTTATATTTTTAATTATATTTATATTGTATTTTTGTCCATTTTGAACATATTTAATTATTGCTCTTATTTCAGAAACATCAATCACCAGCAAGCATAGAAGGAGATGTAGCATTTACTGACATTGCATTTGATCTTTATTGTGTTACATCATGGTTAGATAATATTGTGGATAGGGTGGATGTTCGCGATACTGTATCGCTTTTGATGGTTGAACGGTATTTAAATGGTCTCTATTGTCTTTCAAGTGACTATGAACCAGGTATTTAGAAATTAAGAGTTCTATAGAATATTTGTATATACTCTGTAAACACAAATACTCAATAGCATATGATTTCTTATAGGAATGGATATGCGTGTGTATGAAAAAATTTATCTAGTTGATATGGAAAAGTATGATACGACGACTGCTAAG
The DNA here is from genome assembly GCA_903986555.1 of Heterotrigona itama. Lineage (NCBI taxonomy): Eukaryota > Metazoa > Arthropoda > Insecta > Hymenoptera > Apidae > Heterotrigona > Heterotrigona itama. The sequence goes on from CAJDYZ010011145.1 coordinate 103,282, forward strand.
CTTCACAATTTATTATTGAATTTTCAACCATATACAATGACTGAACGAGAAAAATTAACATTTATTTCAGAGATCTCTAAAATTATTTTAGCTTACATTTTTCATCATGAACATAATGAAGTAAGTTAAATGTTACAAATAAAAATTCTAGTTTATTAGTCATGATTTAATATTTTTAATTTTATATATATGTAACATATATTTAGTTTTGCTTACAACATGTTTCAATGAATACTCACGCAATAATACACAAAATATTAGAAATTGCGCATGAAATAGCGTTAAAATCTATCAAAAAAGCTACAAGAAAGTCTATAATCTCTCTGAAATGTGAAAGTTCAAAAATAGAAAAGTATATCATTTAATTTTTTATCGAAAAAAAGTATCTTTTATTGAACTACATTTCTATATCTTATAATTACAGAATATTTGAACTAAAACATGCTAATAATATATTAATCTCAGAAGGCTGTATGTCATTATTGGAAGAAATATTGAATAAAGCTATATTGTGTCTAATAAAATGTTTTAAAATGCAAGAAGAATAAAAACGTACGTAAACAAAACCTACAATTTTAATACACAAAAATATCTTACTTTCTATTTTTTAATGAAAATTTATACGTGCACAATTTTTTATACATCATACAAGTTATAATATAAATTTTAAATTTTATATGAACATACTATAAATAATTAGTATTATAGAAAAAAACATATATTAAAAATATTTAAAATATTACTATTTAATTTTAGTGAATAACTTCTTTCCATGGCCTTTAGTTGTTTTTTTTTTATTTGCGTTAGATTTTTCTTCAGCTGAAGAAATTTTTTCGTGAAACGCGTTGAATAACATTTCTGCCTCGATTTTATTTCCAAGCAATTCGCTAAGTTCTTCCTAAAAAGAAAATATTATTTATATGTGCTCTTCTTTATATTATTCGAAAATTCAATAATATCACTTTAAATCATACTTTAGTGAGTTTATTTAAATGATCTAATGATTGTCCTTTACTTAAAATCAAATGTAAATTTTTTGTTGTAACTCCAGGTAATTTTGAAATAAAATCTTGAATTCGAGGATTGTATTTATCTACTATTTCCTTATTTTCTTCAATTCCAATTTGTGCAGCTTTTACTGCATCTGGTTGATCTTTTCCTTGCTATAAATTTATATTTATGGCAAATTAGTAATATGAATGAAATAAATTTACTATTTTAAATATAAATTTTATAAAATATAATTTGATTTTATTACTTTTAATTCTTCGAATAATTGTGCCGTTGCATGCGGCCCAGGTGACCATACAAGTTTCAAACGAGGAAAATGCAAAGTTAAAAGTTGCAGTTTTGAAGTAATAAAACTATTTTGAATATCTTTGCTAGCATAATAATATCCCTATAATTAAGAATTTTATCTGTTAATGAAATGAAAAATACAAATGATTAGTATGTTACAGTATATGAAATATAATATACTATGTTTATACTTGAAAACAAAATGGTTTATTTGGATCAAATTCTATTAGAAGCATTGGTTTGCTATAATGTCTTGTCATAGCAATAGCTTGACTGTATAATCTTCCACTATTTAAGGAACCAATTAAATCAGAAATACTTTTCCTTTCGACGCAAATATCTGGCGACAAAATGTAATCTCCAACCTATAAGTATAATTATAGTACAAATACTGCCTATCTTTAAATCATTTTAGATATTTAAACTTTATACCTGTAACGTTATAGGTTCAACTTTTATGCCTCGTGTATAAAGTATAGCAGGTAGTTCACTTCTAAATTCTCTCATGTCAACTATAACAGTACTAGAAATTTCAGATTTTTTTGATGATCCACCTTTACGTGTACTCGTTTCATCATCTGCATCAGATGTATGTATTGCAAGACTTAAACAATCTTCAGTTTTTCCATCTTGGTCATCAGGAATAACCATTGTCTGAGATAAAAATGTACTAGTTATAATTTATACATATATAAAGGTTCTGAAATACAGTAACATACAGTTTTAGCATTAATTAACTGATGAAATGCTTCTTTTTCTTGTCGTAAAGACGTAAGGTATTCTTGTTCTTCCACTGAACCCTCATAGATTAGGAAATATACTTTTAAATCTATTGATGGATTATTATTTTGATAAACCTATATAGAGAAATACATTTAAATAATAATTGTACTTCAATAGAAAAATTAGAAAAATTATTTAATTTCACACATACTTCAATTTGTCGTACAGCAGAGGTGTCCGCCACATACATAATGATATTGGTTGGCATATGTTCTATTAAAGCGCGTTGCAATGCCATTGGATCGCCACCTTTTTTTAAAGACTGTATCAAAACAACTGGTGTATTTGTATTTATGTTGGTTAAATCCAAATCTGCAATCTAAAAAGATAATTTATATAGAATTTTTTAAATTTCATATATATTATTCTTATATAGTGCAAGAGATCTTACTTGTGAGCAATCTTCAAATAAAGTCTGATGTTTATTACTTTCAGTTGCTGAATCAGATTGACTTTCTATGACTTTTTGAGATAATGTTAGTACATAAGCATCCTGTTCTTCATTTGTATTCCGTTCCGTATTTTCTGTAGATATGGATTCTTCCTCTACATTCTTTTCACTGTTGCGATAAATTAAATATTATAAGAATCTTTAAATAAAAATTTTTACTTTTTTATTACGTACATTGGTTCTTCGATTTTTTTATGAGAAAGTTTCTTCAATGCTTCGTAAAGTAAATATTCATTGGCACCCATAGTTAAATAATTTCTTAATTGATAACAAATATTACGATCATGTACTAAAATAAGGATTTTTTCAACATTTTCATCATCCTTTTTTTTACTGTCATTTTGAATTTCAAGTAATATTTCTGTTAAAGCAGTCCATTTTGGAGTAGCTTCAGGTTTTAATTCTATATTGAAATAATATGTCAAATTATAAAAACTATAATGAAAATAATTTTTTTTTATAAAAATTTTATAAAAAAAACTCACCATTTCTTTTGTTATAAACTCTATCTTTTGCATTTTTAAATAAGAAATCTACAGAATCTAACATTAACCAACCACTATTTTTTACAGCATATTCCATAGTACGTAAACGATTTAACATTGCATAAAATGATACAGAATCTTCATACGTTAAACACCTTAAATCGTATTTTTATATTTTAGTAGGAAATAAATAAATTTTATTTGCTTAATTTTTGGAATACTTACGCGAGAAGAGCACGTAACATTTTTACATCAGATATTAATTGTTTTGAAGTAGAACTAAGTTGATGCCAAACAGGATCTAACTGTGACTGTAATTGTTTATGGAATTTTTTGGTTATTGCATTTTCAACAGTTAAATCATCTAAATCCAACTGTATAAAAATAAAAACGAGAAATAAACAAATTTTAGTTTTTGTATAAATAGTAGTTTAAATTTTATAGTTATTTTATTTTATAGTATACTTTTGATTTTATAGTATTATACTTACGTATTTATTAAGTCTTTTTAATTCTTTTATAATATAATTCATTACATCAAGTAGAGAAGTTTGAATGTTTAACATTTTTGGTGTAATTTTTATGTGTAGTTCAATAACATCGGCCTAAACAAAATTGTTTAATATATAATATGTAAAATTTTTTATATTAAAATTTATAGTATATCACAATGTTGGTATAATATTATTACCTTATGTTGTTCTAAACAATTATTTACAAGCGTATGAAAACGCGGCCATAAATATAAGTTTTTAACAAATAAAGTCTTCATTACTCGTTCTATTTGCATAAATCCAACGGTAAATCCTAATGCTGAATTAGTAAAAGCTTTAATAAAACCAATCTACAAAAATTTGTGAAATTAAGAATAATATTTTGTATATAATAAGAATTTATATCTTTTTCTAATACGTACTTTGTTTTCCTGTCTGTATAAACGAAGAGCGAATGCTTCTTGATATGATTTTAAGATATTATGTGCTCTGTATACAAGAATTCCAGTAATTAAATTCAATGGAACTCTTTTTTTTATGAAATCTACTATAAGAATTCGTCCCGACATAAATAACACACCACCTTCCAAATATATTCCTTCCCTATAATTTAAAAAAAGTAACGAAAATATGAAACAAAATAAATTTAATTCAAAGAGAAGTTATTGCGATATAAACCTTTTATCAGAATTATAATCGGAAGATATAACCCGAGGTAATTGTTGAAGTCCTTGACTTTTTAAAAAATCAATAAAATATTCTTCATCGTGGTTTGTAGTTCCTAGAACTAGAACTAAATTTCCAGGATCTGTGTAAACTTTTAATATATTTGCAAATACAGTTTCTATACCAAGACCCCTAAAAAATCATAATACATATCTTATTATCTATATATATTATCTCTTTATATATAAGAGTGAGAAACAAAATAAGAGAAATGTATTTTATATAATACATAAGTTATACAATTACTTTGCAGTAATAACCAATCCATCTTCATGGAGTATTTCCACAAACATTTGATTCTCATAATCCAACATGATTAATTTAAAAATTTAAGGCTCTAAAATGTAATTTACATTAAAATAATACATGAAACAAAAAATCTAACAGATACCATGTGATAGATGTTGAGATTGATGGCTTTTGTTTCTGAAATAGTAATATTAAAATTATATGAATTATATATTCATATATTATATATTCTAAACATTTCTGCATTTTAATATATACTTCATTATGAATATCTGAATTTCTTTTATATATGTTTCCTGTATCTGTTGTTTGATATACTAACAGAATGTATTTGCTATTCTCATGCGACGGATGTCCATAAACTCCTATACTAACTGGTCTTTTAAAGCTGAAAAGAGATATATGTATATATACATTTTATTTACTTATTTATGCAAAATTATATATACCTATCAGGAATAAGAATAATATCTTCTCCACACGTAGCAGATTGAAGACAATATTGATCTGGCTCATAAGTTGGTTTTGTCGTTGTTTGTGAAGCATATAAATCTGTGTCCCCAACTCTATGAAATATGGATAATATAACACTTATATTATATATAAACAATATATATAAATTAATAATTAATAATTATTAATTTTACTTTATTAATCATAATTTACTTACTCAGATATTAGTACTATTTTAATAAAACCATCATAAGCTAAACTATAGTACTTATATGAACTTCCTGCAATTTCATCAGTTATATAATGTAATAATTTATCTTTGAATGCTAACACACAGAATATCTGCTAAAATAAAATATTATTATGACTATTTTAAAGTAATTTTAAAGTAATCTAAGAATTCCAAGTTATACAAGTTCTACAGTAAAGGTTATCTTTACCAAAACAAAAAAAATGAATATATTCCTCATAGTATAATAAATTTTAACATGATCAACATACAACAACCATAGATTTCATTGTTGTAATCTTCAAAATTTTTTCTAAAAAAACATTATCCAATTAATTTTTTTTCTAAGTAATTCTTACGTAAAGTTAAAAGACAATATTAATTAATGAAATATCATATTACTATAGATAGTAGATTTTATGAATATCTAATTAATAAATTATTCGCATTAAAAAATTATGTGCTTAAAATAAAATAGTTTGCATCATTTTTTTTGTAATACACATTAACATTCGAAAAAGACATTTGAGGTTAACATGTTTAAAAGTGATACTTCGTTGTATATATTAATATTTTTTTTTTGTAGAAATAACATTATATGTATTTTTCAAAGTAAATTAATGTTGTAATCGTGACAATTATAAAAAAATTGTTAATATTTTTAATTAATACGATTTATTTTATACATAATATATTTTGATTCAAATTTCATAAAAATGTAATTTAATAAAGTTTGGCAGATGTCGCGCAAAATATATTTATATATACTGTACACATATTGTATAAACATAAGATACAAATTAGTAATAGATGAAATTTTTTAAGTAAATTTCATAGTAAATGTTCTTTGTTATATTTTGATAATGGCCAGTTTATTGATTCAAGTAATAATTAAAAAAACAGATTACAAATTACGCTTAAAACACAGCATAGGATTTAATAAGAAATGTTAAAACATGGTTTCTATAAATTCAATACAAAATTAATACAAAATTATATACGTTCTAACTCGTATTTATTGATTTAATTGTGAAAATTATTCGGATATATTATCGTTCATATAATCTATGACAATATCTAAGCTCATATTAAAACTCTTATTTATAGATCCCCTTGTTGCTCGCACCTAACTCTTCGTAATCAAGTACGATATCCGGTGCATCACCATTAGAAAATGAGGTATAATAATGACTGCTTTGTAGTAGAAATTATCTGTAATAATTAGATGCTGAGGGAAATAATTCGTTTATTTTATGCAGATTAAAGAAAATCTGTACACGCTGACAATGATTAATTATTCCCAGAATTATCGAAAGGCGATCAACAAATGAAACAGATATATGTATAATAGATTCGAGTCCGTTTGCAAGTGGGGCAACTTATACCATATCTTTACGATAAAAATTAAATGTACATTTTTTATTACGCAAATAATGCGTTATCAGAAGGTATTAGAAGGTCGTGATCGTATACACGTTCTTTGCTACCAATGGTAGTCTAGTATTGCATTGGTCCGTCGAATTGCAAAGCGGTTACCTCGATTCTACCAGTGCAATAGGATCGGCCGGTATATACTTTTTCCTATATCGATATAAGCTACCAGACCGGTAACAGTCTCTCTTTCTCGCAGGGTGTAAACAGGACTATGACGAGTCTGCAAGTAGAAGAAAGAGGGGGTGAATGGTAGCGCGGGTGAGAGTGTCGGTTAAGGACTCCTGGGTAGTGATGTGTACTACGCCTTATTAGCGATGGGAACAATACCCTCTTGATCTGTTTGCAATACTTCACAAACGATTTAAGATTGATTATGAATACCGGAAATGATAACACTTTAGGAAGCCTTTATATTTGAATGAGTCATCCCAGGAGGTATTGTCTTATTTCTTTCAAGTTATTTCAGTAATAAAATATGGTTATTTCAGCAATAAAATATGGTAGTTCTATCAACAGACTATGGATATTTATGCAAATTCATAATTTCATGAATATAACTAAAAAAATGAAATTTACTAAATGTTATAAAGACATATTGCAATTTTGATACTTTATACGCTTTTACATATTATGCGTATTTTCAAATTTTCCATAAGCGCGTAAAAATCCGTTGTCTGCTGTTACAAATGCTCGATGTTAATTATGTTGAATGTAATGCGATTGTAATATTGTGCTGAATGTAATGTAACGTAATTGCAACATACTCTTTTTGTATTTAGATTGCTGGAACTACAGTTCATAAAAGACTCGTCTATCGAATGACAGAGAAGTTAAAAACTCTTAACGGGTCGATTCTATCGCTAGTATGCAAGTGTGTACGAGTGAAGAGACTTAGGGGGACGGAACGCGATGAATCGAGCTTAAGGGTCGTAGAGTGGGGGTCGCAGAGGGAAGGGAGAATGGCGGAGGGTCAAAAAATGTATAAGGTGCGCGCGCAGCTGCTTTGTCTCTGTGTCGCGATCTGGTGGGGGGATGGCCGGACCACGAGGGGCCACACGGGTCCGTGAGCGGACCATGGCGGACCAAAGGCGACTGCATCCTTTCAGTCGGCCGCTGAACCCGCGCGCCGTGCGGTTGCTCGTGTGTGTATTGCACTTGACTTCGATTCATCGCGTATCGTTCTTTTTTTACACTACACCGCAGGACTACGCGTGTGAGGTTTTTCTATTCGCCGGCTGTCCATCCATACCTGCGAAGGTAACCAAGACCGAGGGAAACGACAAGGCTACGTTCCAGTGGGACCTCTCCTGGCCAAACCAGGACTACGACATACGCTTACGGATTTTTTTTGGAGTACGTCTTTAGATTGTTTTCGTGCGCGGGCGTAACGCCAACGTGAAGTTCTTCTGCATGGTAAGTAACAAACAGGTGTTTTTTGTCTTAGAAAAATTGTTCGTGTATGCAAGCGTGAATTCTTGATTTCGAAGAATACACGCTATACATCGTCTCTCTTATGTCGAAATTATAAGTGTGCAATTTTTCATCTTCTCGGTGTAAGCCGAATGGATTGACTGTCTCTTATCTTTAGTCCTTTAGTACTTATGTAAATTAATAATGAAATTTCCGCTGACTTTCGATGAATAAGTCAAAGTGATATGTGGAAATGGAATGAAATTCAATGTAAGAGAGAGAAAATGTTTTTATCAAAAACTGTCAAGTGTCGACAAATTTGACGTAACAAACGCAGTACTACAGCTTATTATTCTAAGAGTTAAAGAATCTTATCATCTGTCGAATGGCACATTCATGATTGACATAAGAGGGACGCTATTATTTTTGCTCCGTGGTTTCTTTCTTGCCGTTTCGCGAAAGGATGTTTCGTTTCACTTCGACAATCCGATTCAGCTAAGATGCTGCTAACGAACTCGTTTCAAAGAAAGGGGACGAACATTGGGTAAGGTTTTCACACGTGTATGCGAGCGTAGCTTTGAAATACGGCAAACGTGACGCAATAAAGAGGAAGAAAGATGAACGCGAGATAGGTTAGGATTTCAATTTTCCAAAACATTTTGCCGCTCTCGTCGTGAAACCGCCACATGCGTTTCCGGTTTCGTGAATTTGTCGTAAGAATGCGACACATGACAAAAACCAACGATTGCCGTGTAACAACATTTTCTTCGTTTCATTTCCTACTCTATTTATAAATACAAATGAAAATAGATCGGTTTCATACAATTTGAAAATAACGAATATAAATGTTATATTGATGCATATGAGATATCATTCTTTCCAATAATTTCAAATTCAAACGTATCGTATAATCAAAACAACCGTCATATTAATTCTGATTTTAATTACTTTCGTTGTGTAAAACTTATAAGAATAATTATTAACTTTAGAAATTAACTGAAAGAATATATATTGCTTTGACCTTCATCCATTGGTAAATTTATATTTCCAATAAATTTTTAAATATAGAGATATTAGCCCGCGTAATTCGAACTTATTGAAGATATACGAACTCCACAAGAATGTCAAATAGGATAAAATTCTGTGTTCATTTGTTAAAGAACGAAGTAAAAGAGAAAAATTATATTGCAACCACAATTGGTGAGACGAAGTGTGAGTTAAACGATATTACAAAAAGGAGACGCCCGTTTGAAACTAACATAGGACGTGTACTTAATGATAAGGGGCCTGTTTTTGTCATTCTTACGTTTATGCATGTGCGCTTTAATGTACGCACCACCAAAGTGAATATTGTCGTACGTATATATTTGAGAGATGGGTGTACAATTGGTATGCCTATGTGTGCGTATAACGTTGGTAATGCTTTCAGCAACATGAGAGTACGAAATTGTACGTAATTACACCATGTAATCGTAAGGTACTTGGTGGTGTGGTATTCGTGGTGCGTTCTGAATGCAACTTGTATCTGCTACTGTTTCTTCATTCCCTTACTCATATTACTTTTTGTAGCCGGCAAAAATTGCGAAGGAAAGAAGGAACTATCTTTTGTGTTGAAGGATACAAAGTGGAGATATAATTTGAAACTGAATTACATTACAAATTGATGTAATTTCAACCACCAGCCTGTAATATTGTTATATTCCGTGTTGCGAATTGAATGGAATATTTTGCATTTCGTCCTGGGTCCCTTTTGCATAATAATTTATTAATTCAGAATACAAGTGAACGGAGAGAGACAAAATTTCATTAATAATATCAACATAATTGCGAACATAACATTGCCTGAATAGTAAAAAATTAATTCTTCTTTTCATGTTAACTTTTTTCTACTGTTGGAAAATTTACAGAAAAGTTTTTAACTTACAAACACTCTTATTTTGAGATTAGTAAAAAGTTTTCCTCGCATAATTGCTCGTGTTCCGTCGAGAGAGGAAATGATGGTTACGGCGGGTTTTCAGGAAGCAATTCTCGTTAGTAGGGAATTGAAAATGACTATATTCGATTACGTTCATCTCGAGCGCCGTTCCATACCGGCATCTTCTGCTAATTTCGTAGCGTAATCAAGTGGACAGAAAACGTTTCAATAAATCTGCTCGTACAGAACGAGTGGCGTGTACCGTGACAGACACAATTGTTGTATACGTTGGACGTGAGAAACGAGTTTTATCGCCGTGTGATTGTTTTCTTTTTCAACAGGACGCGGTCGTTCGAAATTCGAAAGTCCGAGGCGTAGCAAATAATTGAAAAAAAAAAAGAAGGAAAAAGAAGATCGAAGAGGAAGAATTGATAAACAGAGTTTTAACTTTTTAACTGTTCAAAAATGACGTTTGTAACGAGATGATTGCGTAAACCTTTTAAATTTTCTCTTGCAAGTCATTATATAAAAAAATGACGAGGCCTTTATTATTTATAAAAATTAATCGAGATTCTCTTTACTACTTAAAGAGAGTAATATCTTATTTAAAAACTCTTGTTGGGAAAAAAGTGAGTATTTGAAAATTCTACTTTCACACGTAAGTGTGTTTCGAAATTTCATTTTTGAAGCAGATTTAGCAATCAGTTTGAAATAGATAATTATTTACTCTTGACGAGAAATGCACCGTTTTAATACTGATCGATTCGCTATCTGTCTATGTCCAATTCCAAATATAACAGTGAAATGTTTAATCTTTCAATTTAATCACTTTTTTTCCTCTCTCCCTCCGAGGTTCGACGTTTTATCAATGCCTTTGTAGTACGTAAACACAATTTATTGTGACATAGTTCCGTTTCATGAAACGAAAGCTCTCAGAGAGAGTGGTTCCAACGATTATTGAAATTGAGCCATTAGCGAAGGCGATTTTTATTTCACAGCTGCCGAAAGAAGCTCTTTGTATTACGTGTAACCATAAATATCGACGGAAATACACGTTTTACGGATGCCTCGAGTACTTTTCGTATCATTTTCGGTTTTACTTTAGCGCGTCGTTATCGCGATTGCTTGATTTACTATATGTTCAAATAAGTGTACATGCGATAAATTCACTTTTAAATCGTTCGAAATAAATGATGACTGGATGAAAAATTTATTTATTTGAACATTTATATTTTCGTTGTTATTTAGATATAATTTTTTTAAAAGTAATAACATAATTGTAAAGTGAATGTAAATTTAAAAGATTTTTTTTATCGAATATTGGTCTGAATAACCAACCCAACCCTTTCGTTAGTTCGTTAGTATTTGGGGGAGTGTGTAAATTAAAATGATGTTTAAAAAAGAAGAAAAAGAAAATATAAGTCACGAAAGGAGCGGAATATTTCTGCGTCATATTTTCTTTTAATGAATAGTGAAAGGATTTGAATTCGAACTTACAATGAGATTCAAAAGACGCATTTTAATTAGCTCGAAGTAGCTGACATTCGGAGATAAAAATTAAATAAAAAAAGTACCAAGTCCAATTAGCTCGGAGTATCTAGTATCTAAAAGATAAAAATTAAACGAACCGAAAGACAGTGAAACTAACTTTTACCATCGTTACGAAGTAGTCTAACCACTTAGAAATGGAAAGAAAATACGAAACAGACTCGATAAAATTAATTTAGGAAACATTTGCAACCTATATTTATTGACGACGATTTTAGTGCTAAAGCGAATTTATTGAAACATTTATGGAAAATTTTTTTGCGACTATATCATCTTTATTACATGGGACATTACAAAATGTTAAATATATATTCGTGAAGTAATTTCATATATTCAGAATTATTACATACTCATTACGCTGATCTTCATTAAAGCTTTTGAAATCATGCTTAAATTGAAGAAAAAGAAAAAAATATACATGTGTAAATTGAAAGAAATATGTACGTTGCCAATATTCTTTAAGTGATTAAATTCGATGAGATTTTCTTGAGAAATGTGAAGGAGGATCTGCGAAAGGTCTCGGTGATCCGGAGTTTGATCTCACAGCCAGCTATGAACGGCAACCCTCCAGTTTGTGCCAACTCTCCAACACTAGTGTCGCAGTACGACAATCGATCTCTGCTGGAAACACGTATACCGATCGCATTTTCAGGTCTCGTTAATCTTCTCTGTCGCGTTCGATGGCTCGGTAAATTCCTACAATCGTTCGAGACGAATAATTTGTATTATTAATCGCAGTCTCTATTTCTCGAGACAAATAAGTAAGGAGTTAGTAATTGAGGAAGAAGTCGAGTGAAAAATCGAATCTTGCAATATCGAGGCGTGTTCGATTTAGTAGGATTTCACTGTTCTTTTACAATACAATTGTCGCTTATTCGACGATATCGTTTAAACGACAATGACCGAATGCTTTAATTTACAAAATTATGAATTATAGAGCTTTTCCTTCATTTCCAATAGTTTACGAAGTAATTGAAAATCGTCGGATCATGTTGGACGAATCGTTCCTATTCTCTTTAGATGCAATCTGCCAACTCCCTCAAATGTTAAATCTGTTAAATGATCGCACTTACTAGATTCACAATACCGTAATGCAGATATTATCAATAATATCGTCTGGTACGTTTTCACTTTGATATCTCTGATGATCGATTTAAAAAAAAAAAAAGGCAGATTAATCCAAGATTTCGTTTGATCGAAATTAATTGCTGTTAAAACACCCTTATAGAAGGATAACTGTTTGCAACCGATGGCCTCGTTTTTCGTAATCTCGGTTTTTATGGCTTTTCCTGTGTATACACAAGATACACGGAGAATTACGATCGACCGGGTACTTAAGGATTGTGCGCGCCGATAAAAGTCAAAGGCCAATATTTAAATTCGTTATCGATCGATCCTTAAACTCGCAGGACTAGAGATCAACCAGCGCCACAACCACCTATCGATAAGTTTTCACATGTTTGAGCACAATTCTATGCGACTTCCTTCGAAAATTTCTCATCGTTCAATAAGTTCTCCATCGTGCTTATTCAGATAAGAAAATACTTAAAACTATATTTCACTTGGAAAATGGGAATGTTTATCTTTCGATTATCCAATTTTATGCAGATTTGGCTCCAAAAATAAAGTAACAGCGGATTTCATAATTCCGTAAATATCCAACTGTTTGTGAATATGAGAGTAACGTGTTTTGAAAGAATACAGTGTTTTTTTCTATTGTGTTAAAGTCTTCTGACTATTGAATGTTCCTACTAACACAAGAAGTGATAAATAAATCGGCTGACTTCCATCATTTCCCACCCTCGAGCAATGTCGTCCAATTAAAATTCAATATTTACTTACGCATTCAAAGAGGAGGGGGGGGGGGTACCGAAATAAAACGATTCGCGTGGAGAAGTTCGTCTTCTTCCACGGACTTGTTTTTCAACTTTCAACCGTCGCGCCGTGCTTTTTTCTTCTTTCTTCTCACGGTGGGTTCGTGTCAGGTCCTGCAACACTTTGCAAAAATAAATAATGTTCGTAACGCAACGCGACTAGATCTTAAATCTTCGGAACCGGCCTTAAATCTTGATCGTCCCACGTGTCTCTGTGTATGAACGTTACGTGCGTATGCGTGCGCGCGGAGGCCCGGACGAAAAACTGGTGCTCCACTGACAAAAAAGAATCGGCCGCTGAACATCCAGGTAGAAAAATTCGTTTCTCTGAATTATTTATTTGGTACGAAAAGGAAGAACGCTTGTTGGTATTCAAATTAACGTGCTGAGAGAGAGAGAGAGAGAGAGAGAGA
>CAJDYZ010011147.1:7571-18091 GCA_903986555.1 Heterotrigona itama
TACTGTATTCCTTACGTTCCGCCCTAGTCATAACGTGTCCTCTGCTTCCGTACGGGATATCTCCGCCGAGAATACTCGAAATGAATCGCCGTGGTGCTGTACTGATTGGTGTGTTGGTTGGTGCATTCGTTGGCGTACTGTTTGATGTGTTGCTTGGTGCGTTCGTCGATTGCCATTGTGGTGGTGGTGAAGATACTGGGCTACTGCTGCGTAATGATTCCGGGGTTGTCGCTCGATCATCGTCCGTTTTCTCACGATCTACGTATAGTATTACATTTTTTTTTTATGTTTATACAATACTTTTATACTTTTCTATAATGAGTAATTTTGCTATGATATGCAGGATACATTCAGGACGTTTTTCCTTCATTTTATTATGCCATGCATATATTTATATATTTATTGAATTTTTATTATAGTATTTAACTAACTTAACTGATTGCAGTGTAAAATCTGATCAAAGTATGTAAGTGGAGAAAAAGGAAATCTCAACGTTGAAATTAAGTGATTTTAACGCTATTCGTGGAGGATTAATCTGTGTTACGGAAAATATATTTTCGAATAACCAGATATATTTCAAGTGTTCGTTGCAGTATCGCTACTTGTAAAATATTTGGTGCGTCAAAGTGCTGCGATAGTCGAAAAGTTTTACGACATTATGATTGCAAAGAGAATATTATTAAATTATGGACTAAACCCGGTGATGCTTGAAATTTAAAATATCGTGTTATAAAATCTTCGATTGAAAAGAACTTTTTGTAAAGAATGTGGAAGAGCACATAGGTATTCTCACTAAATTAAAGTGGGATAGATCAATTGTTGTTGCAAAGCTGTCCAAAGTGAAGATTAAAATTAGCAAAATTTAGTTCGGCTACGACTGCCGACGAAAATTCAGTGTCCGACGCGTCTGGAATACGTAATGAGCAAACGGTTATAATATGGGCTCGTGGATGGTTGAATTTATGAGCAACCTTGAGGGGGTTCGTAGGTACCGTATCGCATGCTATACTCTCTTTCCACGCGTCCTTCACGCACCGTCTCGTAATTCGTCCTCGAACAGCGACGCTTCGCGCACGATCTAACCTTAACTTCCACTAAAACTCGCTCGAAAAACCGTTTCTCTTATAAACAGTGAAGGGCGTGAGATCCTATCAACCGTTTAAATCACCTCGTCTGAGATACTCGAAAAAAGTGCAGGAAGAAATTTCGAAAAATTCAACGATTTAAAGAAACTTAAAAAAAAAAAGAGTAAAAGAGTCGATAAGAAACTTAAAAAAAAAGAGTAAAAGATTTGTATTCTTATATAGAACCAGAATACCATAGTTGCCGAAGTACTAAATTAAAAATCTTAGAACATGTATGTTATGTTTGTTTCGAAAAGTTGAATAATAACTTTATACCACAAGAAGTACATAATACGATGTGCTATATAAATAAAAATATATATATTAAAAATCCTAAGTCTGTATAACTTCAACATTGAAAATTATTCAACTAACACTTAACAAGCTTCAACAAAGCTTCAATATGCCTCAGTAAAATAAATAAATAACCTCTGATATTGAAATTTAACGTTGAAAATTTCAAGCGGTCTAAAAATATTAAAAGAAAAAGAGTACGATGCAACAAGATGTTGATTACCTCGCTGTCATCTTCCCTCATCAATTTCAAAATTAAATGATAATTCATGAAAGTTAACAATCGAAATTAGCGTCAAAAATCGACGTACGGAATTTTCCCCATTTTTATCAAATATCGACAAAGTATTTCGCTTTACGGTTACTTTTTTCACATTCACCACCTTGTTCAAGCTCGCGTTACAGCTACGCGCGTTACTCGATCGAACGACACTCTGAATATAAAATAATGATAACCTTGCGCGTACAAGTACGAACGAACGAGCTACACGTTTCAGTGTGCAACTTTCCATCGTTCGACAATGATATTTACGACGAGTAAAACGCAACCAGGAGGAGCGCCCTTCAAGGACAGTCTGGCAAGCAATTACACGCGGTTTCGAATCGTTTGATCGAGTTGGGCCGGGCTCGAGGTGTCTGCCCGCGTTTGTAATTTTCTCTCTATTATCGCCGGGTTCGCTCGTGTCTGCGTTCTCTTGACTTTGACACCGACTGCGTTTTGCGAATGGAGCACGAGGACATCGCGTCGGCCGGCGAAGCCATTCGAGCGGAAACCAGGAAACCAGCCGCGAGGACACGCCGCGCCGCGCCGCTTTTTACGAGCACGTGCGCGCGACTATCACGAGGAAAGGCTTTTCCGCTCCGCGTTTTCATCTCTGTTCACGCTTTCGAGCATTAATTTAAATAGCGAATAAATTTCTTCTGACGAACTGCTGACTGGTGATTAATTAGAGAGCTAAGAGTTGCAATAATGCGAGTTTACGGCTATTCAACTCTCTTCTTTTTTGAATCTGTAGGCAGACTCTATAGATATAATATTAAAGAAATAGATAATTTTATATTTGTGTACTTTTATAAATTGCATAAAAATCCGTAGATTGCAAGAGCAATGTTATTTTTCGCCGAACAGTCCTCTGCTGAATAATTTTTTTCTCACTCACACGATTATCGACCAATTAGTGGCTTGAAAGTTGTAATCGTATGAGCCTGTTTATATCTTATATCATGAAAATGTAACACGACGGGGAACAAAGTTATTTACGAAATGAAATTCAAGTTTAGCTCATTAAAGGCCAACTAACAGTTTATCATAATATTATAAATAGTTCAACTCTTTGAAATTTCATAAAATTACGGGATTTTATATGGAAGACATCGTGAAGCTTTATCATTTTCTTTTACATCATCAATATTAAGAACTCGATGATATAAATTCGATAGTAAGAAATTACGAATGAAACATTGTGTTAACGCAATGTTGCTCCATTACGAGTCAAGACTTGAAGTGAACTTTTGACTAAATGTTAACTCGTGACTAAATCCACTATGATAGAAGATTGTGTCTCTTAATAGACGTACTATTGCTCAATTCCTCACCTCTTCGAGAAAAATCAAAATACTAAATACTAGTAAATTACTATTAATCAGAGTCAATCTTCGGGAGTGTCGATATAATACGTGACACTTGTCAAATCAATGATCATTAGAATTTCAAACGTCCTTCGTTCCCGCTACCAGAGGCAATTGCGAAAGCCACGTCCCTCGGACGAAACGCGTTTCTACAATCGGAAAGAAAGAGAGAGAGAGAGAGAGAGAGAGAGAGAGAGATTTCACGGTACTAGAGAGACGGGTGGGCCAAGCTTTTCGAGAACGCTTCTAACGACACGGTTTTACGCAAGCGGTTGCGTCACACCACAAAGTCGAAGGTAACAAGTGGGTCCGCGCTGGAGAGGAACCAAAATGGCGGGCCCTGTTCGCGGTTGAGCAACCTTCGAACAGAAAAGAATCGACTCGTATACGTGAGATTCTCGGACCAAATCCCTCGAACAGGTCCGGGGCCGTGCTATAAATACCTGCGCGAGCTTCGTGACCGGCGTGCCGATCTTTTTCTTCGTCTTTCTTCTTCGTCGAGTCGCTTCCTCCCTCCTCGGAGGAAGTGTCCTCTGTCCTTCTCTCTCTTCGCTTCTTCTCCACCTTCTTTCTTCCGTTTGGACGGCGAGGGAGAAAGGCAGGCTACGAGAGAGCGAGAGGAAGAAGCAAGAACCGGTACTTCGAGTCTCCACTTCAGCAGGGACGAGGCAGCTCCCTGCCGAGAGACTAGCGATGCCCATTCGATTCTCTCTCGCGTCGCGAGTTTTCGAGCAATTTAGCTGTACCGAGGATCCAGCCGTCTCGAGTCCCTTATCGAGAGTCGAGAATCGAAGAGAGGAAAAGAAAGAGAGAGAGAGAGGAAAGAAGAGACCGGTTAAGAAAGACCGAACGGTGAACTCTTGGTGAACGAGAAAGATCTGATAGCTGTTCGAGCCTTGACCGTACGCAACACCCCCGTAACGTTCGTTCTATATTAAACTAACTCTCTTTGTACGTTCCTCTACTGTGTTAATACGACAAAGAACATGAATCTATGCGAATGTCCAATTCTAGACTTGAAATGTAACTCGTACGCCGATTATTTGATTACGTAGAAATGTTCACAAGTTAATAAAAAGATACACGTGTATCTTGTAACGTGTAAGTAATTACAACAAGAGGATAAATTTCTAGGATTTTCGTACGTGTTTTATCGGTTATAGATTGAAACGAGTTAATTTCGCCAAACTAGTTATAACAATTATTTCTTCTTTCTATATCCTATGTAGTTGCAAATAATACAATCTGAGATCTTTTTCGAAAAACAGTATCTACTTTACACGAAAAATCGTGTATGGAATAATAAAATAAAGAAAACTGTAATAATTCAATGACTCCTCGAGGATATAATTCTCGAGTAAACTTGATGATGACTGCCGTTACTATTGTTAGAGAAACTCGTGCAGCGAAGAAAGATGAACAAATACATAGGAATTTGGTGCACAAAACCCAGATAATGACTGTCGCTGTTATTATATCGCAGAAACCTGTTGTACATCTATCTGAAAAAGACGAAGAGCAAGTGTATCATACAAAAATTGAACTTGCCGCCAGGAGAACGCGTGATATTGAAGACGAGCCATTGCGAATTTACCGGGAGATTTACGATATCGTGGCGTTAATCTACCTCTATAAATTCTCGATTCTCGTTTCGCAGGTGATTCCGCCGTGTAGTTGACGACCAGGACTTCCCTCGTTGCAGAAATCAAAAGACATGACAAAGATACTACGATAATAATGCTCGGGGTTTGAGCAGCCGGCGCGCCGCGTAGACAGTTCCATTTTAAATGAGGCCCCGCGAACTCGATCGCTATAAAGATATGGTCCAAGGCGAGCGAGAACGTTCGACTGTAAGCCCACAGGGGCTTGACGTTAAAAAGTAACGGGCTGAAGAGTCCACGATGACGAACGCGGTGACGTCGCGTTTGCTTTTTTCCCTTCGGTCGTTTATCTGTCGTCTTTATTGCCTCGCGATTTGAGTTCTTGGAATTTTTACTGCAATTCGCATCTTCAAATCATTTGGTCGAGTCAAACTGATTAACTTCATTCCTTTTAAATTAATTCCTCTAAAGTAATCTCTTCAATTGTCGAAAATGTTTACATCGCCTCATCAACGATTCCAAGTTTTACACGAATCGCATCTAGAAAAAGACAAAAGCAAGGGATCGATTTAAGAGAAAATGACTACCCTCCGTCGAACTTTCACGCGTATCGTACACACGAGGACAAAGTTCATGATCAAACGGAAAGAGCCAGATTGGATATTCATTCTGGCGGGAGAAGCCTCGACTCGTTAGCCATTCGTGGTTGGTTGTCTGCTCGATCGGACGAAACGCCTCGGCTTAGCCGACCTACTTACGCCCGACCACTCCCTCAGATCCTTTTTTTCTCCAGTTTTTCCTTTCCTTTCCTTTTGGCTACCCGCAGTGCTACGAACCTTCGCCGCTTGCACGCCGGCCGTTTATCGTTTATTCGTGTTCACACGGACACACAAACAATACGCTGACTTTGTTCTCTCTCACCAACCGATTTCTCACTTTGCATCCTATCCACCACAGGTTCGATACTTTTCAGTGATTTCCAACCAACTCGCGCACCTGTGCCTCGAAAGCGTTGCTGCCATTGAAGATTCGTAACCAATGCGAATCGGTTAGAGGCGATCTACAAATCCGTTTTATCGATCACGAATTCAATTTTTGCGGTGAACCAGACGTAATTACTATCGAGAGAAACCATTGTCTCGCTGATTTGTTTTTAGATTTGAAATAAGGCTTTAGTTTCTTCTTCGTAGCAAATTTTAGCTTGTTTTCGAGTATCATCAGAGTGAGAAAGTTCAACCCCTTCTTTTGGGGGGAATAATTTCTATGTATAGTAGATTTTTAATTTTCTGGTCGATTCAAATTTAAGATACTTTAAATTATATGCAGGTGCATCTCATTAAACTTCGTAATATGATGCAACCATGCAACGATAAATTGTCTTAGAAAAATTTAATTCCTCCCTGTGTGAATTTCACATTTTTGTCATTTTTCAAAACAATTATACTTAATTTCAGGCTCTTAAAACAAAACTCTGAAAACAATCCTAAAATATTTGCTAAAATATACTGTTCATAATTTTTAAAAAATTTAATATTTATTCTCAATAGTTTCATTAACGATCTGACTTACGTATTGACACATGATACTTATGTTTTACCCAAAGAAGCCTGATCATTCCAAGTCCAATTTCAATTGATGCATAAATAGTCCACATTGTCTATAGAGGCTTAAATAGGGAAAAAATCACACATCTGGGAGAGAAAACTCGGTTGCCATCTTACACTCGATACACGTGTACGTCCAATAAGGTGTGACTACTGAAAAGAATGCGCACCGCGAATAACAACATGATCGACATTGTTCTGATGCTTGTATCGAATTCGTCGCAACCGGTCGACGCGATGACCATCATCACTTGACACGTGCATCGTTTTTATTTATTACACGAGTCGTATAAAATCTACTGATGTATCTCTACCATGTATCTCTCTTTCTTCTAGTAATTACGTATCTAGAATAATCACGAGCCTCGTAAAAACGTAATACATAAGGTATTTGAATTAATTATAGATGTCTTGTAATATTTAATGAATCGCGTAACGTATAATAACAGTTAATAGAAAAGAACCTATTTCTTAAAAGCACCTCATTTCAGGCACCTTTTAGATTAAAGAACCTCTGGTAAGTGTTTCGCGTAAAAAAGAAATTCTACAGAAAATCTCTAATAATCGAATAATCGAATTTCTATAAGAATGCGAAAGTTTTTATACAAATTCACATATTTTCACGCGAATTAAAAAATCCAGTAAATACGATAATATTTGGATATTTTATTATTTTTACATATTACCTGCGTCAAATGCAGAAGTCAAATAAGAATCTGCAGTCTGAATACCATGAGTAAATGAGATATTACTTATATTCAATTACGTATATCCAATTTAACGAGATAGAGCTTGGAAAAAAATCTTGACTATTTGTTAATGTTGTACATATATATATATATATATGCGTACATCGTAGAATGTCGAGAAAATCAGCCAAGACACGTTGTGACAATTTTAAGCGAGCGGCGTCTAGGATTTCAGAAACTCATACAATTGAAATGAATCCAATAGTTATACTATGTATAAGTCATCGTCGTGCTTGTTACTCCATCGACGTATAATTTTATCTCGAATTAGCCTATACGCATTTTTAAAAGATATCCAACCTATTAAATATTTTTAATTTCAACAACGTATTAATACTGTGTTCTGGGAAGATCGAAGAAGATGAGAATATCATTAGAACAAGAAAAAGAATTCATTTCTTTATCCTTAAAATTTCTTATATTTCTATAATATGATGATATCTAAAATGTGGAATTTATGGTAATATATTCAACGAATCCTTATACTATTAACTCATTTGCCTCACGACTTAAATTGTACGATCAGCTCATATTAACGAAATTCATACGACTGACCATGTGTAATTTAGCAAATTATTCATAATTTGTCTGGATTTAAATATTCGCTATCCTATATTAATGTTCATACTGAAATATTAAAATTATAAACAATATTGATTGTACTTCGTACAACCAATAGTCAAATTTCTTGAAATTTTAGAAATTCCTGGAGTCTTGGAGTCCTTGGAATTATTTTCCATTTTATTACTTAGAACATTTAGAAATAAGCAGAATTCGGTAATATAAATTGGTTGAATAAATTGAAAATGAAATGCTATGGCTGTTATCGCATCAATTGCATTACATTAATCGTCGATAAAAATTCTGACGTATTAATTATCAATACTCGATAATTATTACAATAT
Organism: Heterotrigona itama; assembly: GCA_903986555.1. NCBI lineage: Eukaryota > Metazoa > Arthropoda > Insecta > Hymenoptera > Apidae > Heterotrigona > Heterotrigona itama. The sequence goes on from CAJDYZ010011147.1 coordinate 15,478, forward strand.
CAATGATTACAATATCATGACATTATTATTATCACATATTATCACACATTATGTTATAAACTAAATTCCAACAAAGTAAATTTTAACGCGTGACTCAGATATTTAAAACAATGCTGGAATTCAGTCAACAACCTAATATATATTTACAACTGCTATTAATTGTTAATATTAACAATTAACGTATTAACTCGTTGCGTTTCAATTTCAGCACTCTGACAGTGCTTGACTGTGCAATATCTGAATGCTGAAATACAGTTTACAACCTAATAAAACTCCTAATCAGTCGATAAACGCGTTCACTGATGCGGAATAAATTATTGCTTTACCTAATCGCTGGATATAGTTTTTCTTCGCGATGTAATTCGAATGAAAGGGTGAAATCGAAATGATTGGCAAGGAGAATCGCGAAAGAGCAGGGTCAGTGTTGCTGCGTCGCAACCTGGCTGCGTGGTATCTGCGTAGCGTTTGCGTAGCGGTATCGTGTGTGGGTCGAAGCATCGCGAACAGCAAGGTGACATTATACACGCAGGCACCACCTTGCCTTACGTAATGGAAACGCGTTGTCCCTCCTCCTGTCGTCCGTTAATTCTTCTTCGACCGCGACGTCTCTCTCTCTCTCTCTCTCTCTCTCTCTCGAACGCGAACAACACCTTTCTAACCGCGTGAAACGGAAGATCAGGACCTTGACCTTGTCACTTGGTGAAAAGTCGCGACGAAAGAAACGACTGCCACTAAACGCAAGCAGAATTCTCTCGACAGAGATCTCCACATTGCACTTTACTCGCTGACGCTAGCGACTAGTCGGGATGTTCTCGATGAAGTTTAAATCCTGTTTTTCAACAATTAATTTGCATCACTGGTCTCGAGCTTTTGATTTCGTAACGACTTTATAGAGAGAACGCGATAGTTTTAACACTAGCACTAACTAAAGCGATCTAATTTTTTTTAGAGTAGTTTTACATTCGGATTTACAGCGTTCTGTCTTTTGGAAATTCGAATGACTTTTTTGTAAAATATACGAATAAAATTTTTTTAATATTCTTTATTCGTATTATAAATTTTTCCCTATCCTTTGCAGTCTAATTTTTCACAATTTTTATATTTTATATTTTAGTTTTAGTGTTAGCTTAGAATTCTATTTGTAAAAGAAAGCTTTATTTATATGAACTTGTTGGAAGACAGTTCGTTCGTTGACAATTAAAGTTCAAGTATCACAGAAATTATGAGTCTTTTCAATATCTAGGATTTTTCGTTCATTCAAGCATATTTTATTGTAATTTCATTCAAGTAAATGAAGTTCATATAACGAAGTTCTACTGTATTGGAGTCTTAGTTGATTCTGTTCTTAAATGAATTTCTAATAATTGGATCCAGTAGATTCTTTATAAGCGAAAAATCATAAACTTCTATCATAATATGAACTTAAAAAGCTACGTTAGAATTCTGTTTGAATATCGTTTCATATTGGAACAAAATATTAATTAATGTTCAATTAAATGAACCCTGTTATCCAAATAGACAAACTTTTATCATGTGAACGACATATAATTAATAAATTACATTAATACTACGTGCAGGAAAATTGGTGAACTTCTATTACATGAGCTGTTAATGAGTTCAGATAAATGAAATTCTACCATATGTAAGTTTCAAAAATTAATAAATATTAAAAACAGTAGCAGATAAAAAGAGTGCGTTCTTATACGTAAAAATCTAAAAAAGAGTCGATATCTTAAACTAATGCAATTGTAGTTTAAAGACTTGCTATTTTCCTCTTATTCTTCCAATATCCTTTCATTATTTTCCATCAATTATAACGTGCTACACGGAGACGCATAGAACATGTTTTCGAGAGCTATAGCGAGCCTTGACATTGGTTGCACATACAGAAACGTAATCGGTAGAGTTCCACCTCTTTTACGTCGTTTTTTACAGGAAACGAGCAGGAAAAACCGGTACGATACTGGCGCGCGATTAAACGGACGTAGCTACAACACGCCAAAGCGGAAAATTTTCCCTTCCTTTTTTTTTTTTTTTCTTCTCGGTCGTGGCTCTTTAGCGACGATTATCGCGACGATCACTGCAACGATGGCAGCTTTAACGTTGAAGATTCAACAGCTTTTTTTTCGTGAAAGACCTCGTCACAATCTTGGAAAACAAATCTTTCCTTAAAACATTTCTTTCGTCGTGATGACATTACACACGATTTTGTTATTCGACAGTATTTTGCGCGAAAGTTTAAAGAGATACGGAGTTGAAATTTATCCGAGAGATGCATACAGCGCGACGATTAAGCACTCAGTCTCGTATTCATATTGATCTAGATCTCTAGTTTAAATTATAACCGCAATTGAAATGACAACAGTGATTAATGATACACGTTTTTTCCTTTGTAATTAGCTTTATAATCAGAAGCAAAACAGTGGAAGCGTATTTACTTTTGAATTTTCTCTCAATTTTTATTTGTTTCATGCGTTTTCGAATAATTACTCGTTCGTACAAAGAATAACAAATATCCGAGCAAGACGTCACGAATGCTGATGTGCTCGCGATGTCGGCAGATCGCGAATGCAAGCCGATATTTCTCCTCTGATGGATATTTTTTTTTTTTTTT
>CAJDYZ010011148.1:74157-88843 GCA_903986555.1 Heterotrigona itama
TGCGAACCGGTTCCTCGAGCGCGACTCGATTTTCGACGTGGAATTTGGAGCCGAACGGAGGAGACCGGCTTCCTGCAACCCTCTCCAGACATTTCAGACTCGGGGTTCATTTGAACCGCTTTTCTCAGGACCAGGCGAGAGAACTAGAAGACAACGACGACAACAACGACAAAGAAGAAGAAGAAGAAGAAGAAGAAGAAGAGGAAAAAGAAGCATCGGCGCTTTATTCGCGAAACAGAGGTAGACAGAGATGCGATGGCACGCCCCCTCGGTGTCAGATTTTATTTATCGCATCGTGGCTTTTTGTTTCACGGTAAATGCCCCGGGCATTTAGGAGTAAGACGTTCCCCGATTTATGGTCTCCGGCCTGCCTTGGGTCCCTCTTCTTATTCTTTTGCTCCATCGAGCGCCCTTGACTCGTTTTCTCCTTCGGACTTGAAGCGTTGTACTCCTGCTGCATCCTTTTTCTGTTTTCGGCCTTCCGCGTTGCGACTCGTTTTTCATCGGATTTCTTTCGGTTCGTTCCGAGTAGAAAGAGCAACGTTTATCTTGCGATTTTTCTGTTTCAGATAAACATGGAAGCCGTCACATCTACCGACTACGATTCATCGAATCTCAGCAGAAACTTTAATCAGGTGGGTTTCAATACCTACAATTATTCGCAGTTCGAGGAAAAGTACAAACCGCGGCAAGTGTTCAAGTACAGCGACGAGTATGTGGAGTACGGTCGTAACTCTGTCAAACTAGGACCGAATGAGAGGTTTGCGAAATTATCGTCGAAGCATCAGGACGGTGTGGGTAAAATCGATCAGAGATATTCGCGTAGTCACTCGCAGCCAGAGAAACAGCATCATTCGACCCACGAAACGCGGTCCAAGTCTCAAGATTCGCGCGAATTGACCTTCTATCAGATCGATCCGCCTGCTAGAGTGGAAAACGTTCAACACCATTCGAAGGCTTATCGTTTCGCAGCGGAGAAGAGCCAGAGCAAAAAGGAGTTGACTTTTTACGAGATCGATGGGCCGACGACGCAAGAAAAGACGAAAGATAGCAAATTCGAGGTCTACAAGGACAGAAGCGACAAACGGGACAAATCGCATATCGTACAAGAAAAAGTGATCCCTCCGAAGCACGTGAAACAGAGTCATCAGGAACAGAAGTCGAACACGCCGCCGAACTATCAGTTAAATAGGTCCCAGTCTGATTTAACGGAATGTCAGCTGCCGAATTACTACAAGCATCAGAACAATCCTTACATCGATCCACCCAAGTATAGACAATTCGACAGACCGCCGAAATATCAAGAAACACCACCGAGGTCTGAGCCCCCGCCGAAGTATTCGGAAGTGGCTAAACGCCAGGACGATTACAAACGTGTTCAGGTGAGTACGATTCTTTGATAATTGCACTCGTCTCCTGTTTGGTGGAAATTGATGTCACACATCTTTTGCTAGATATTTAATATTGAACATTCCTACTTGGATTTTTATTATATATTCCTTATTCCTATTCAGATTTTCTACATTTCCGGTTTCCTTCGCGGATGAAACTCTTGTGAATTCAACACAATTAGCGATTACGCGTAACGTTATCAATTCGACAGGAGGAGAGGGGCAAACGACAAGGTGGAGGAATAGGAGGAGGAGGAGGAGGAGGAGGAGGAGGAGGAGGAGGTGGAGGTGGAGGTGGAGGGAGTATAGGCATCGGTAGCGGCAGTGGTGGCGGTGGCGGTGGCGGTGGCGGCAGCGGTGGTGGTAACTCCAACAGGGGAACCGGCAGTACTCATGGCGCCGAGACGCCCTCTAATCTGGCCAGTATCACGCCAACCGCGCGAGAAGTAACACGTGGTGTTTCGTCACGATCGCGAATCCCTTATAAATCGTGCGACACGCGTTACCTGAACAACAATAATAACAATAGCAACTCGAGCAAAGAGGAGACATACCAGGATGGTACCGAGGACTCGGAACTAACATCGTCGTCCAGGTGTCACGCAGATTCGTCCAAGCCGTCGTTTCATCATCATCATCAACATAATCATCATCATCATCATCATCATCATTGTCAAAGTCGGACTTGTGGAATCGGTGTGGGAAGTGGTAGTAGTAGTAGTAATAGTAATTGTGGTACCGTTTCTGGTAATGTCTGCCACGGTGGATCCGGTGTGCCATGCGATTCGTCGACGTGCGATAGATACAAGGGTGCTGTGGATTCTTTGCTAAAAGCTAGCGAGGCGGTGCAAGGTCGTTTGTGCGACAGATCGATGTTGAAGATCGAGAAACCGTCGACAACGAAAGCGATTCTTCACGGTGTCGAGGGGATTGGGAAATGCGGCGGGGATAGAATGAAATCGGCGCAGGAACTCGGTTACGGCAAGCACGAAAACGTCAAGTCCAAGAGTCACGATGTCGGTCATGGGTTCAAAGTCGAGAATATTAAATACTACGGCGAGCTGAAAGGTTACGATTTTAAATCGTACGGAACTATCGATAAACCGGTGCTGGTTGTCTCTGCTCATGAGAAATCGCATTTGCACGGACCGGAGAAGAACGGTCACGAGAAGTGTCACTCGAAAACGTCTTCCTCGTCGGCTATGCAGAGTTACGGCCTGTCCAAAGTCGCTGGTGAACGTCCAGCGGAGAAGAGCGTGTACGCCGATCATTATTATCACCGATCGTCGCATTCGAAGCCGCAAAACGCGTATCAAGTATACCAAGAGACCAAGTACTCGTACAACGTGAGCGGAGTACCAGGGACGCCGGCGCAGGCCAGCGCAGCCGCAGCTTTCTTCGCAAGGTCAGTTACTCAATCTACTACTCGCGATCACGCGCGTCCACCTGTTTTCGCCAAAGATTTACGGCTCTACCGTTCATTCTTCCCTAGTCATTGTTCCTTCTGGCTATCTGTAATTGTCCACTGTCTGGCTACCGTTTGTTTACGTGACGCCTCCTTCGGCTGGACGTTCGTTCCAACTGGGAAATAGTTGACAGAGACATTCTCGTTCATCCTTCGCGAAACATATTGTTGTGACACGAAATATTCCTGTAAACGCGAGCGCGCGCGTTTATTCCCGATTCCTATGTTCTAAATTCTCTCAGCTCTTTAATCTAACTCTAAATTCATATTGTTTTCTTTTTTCTCTCTTTTCGTTCTTGTCGTTGCTAACGATCGTGTTGTTTAAATCACGTAGATAACGCAGTTTTTTTTGTTAAGTGCTGTTCTTAATACGTTGACAAGGGCACAAAGACCAACGACTCTCAGAAACAATGCGAACAAAGGTTAAATAATCAATTCGGCGTACGAATGCCGATTTCTCTGTTCTCACGTGCGTGTCGCGAGAGCCCAAAAGGGAGAAATAGGGGTTGGATTCAGAAGGTACAGTACCTCTCACTGAAAGGTGATGGTCGCAAGCTGCGAGCAGATTTTCTTCTGAGATGTCTGCTGTCTGGAAGTTTGATCTATCGGGGTATGCGCTTTCGACAAGCGGCTCTTGAATGAAAAACGTACGGCTGGGGACTTCGCGTGAGAGCGTTCGGTCGAGCATAGGTCGCGTGCAGTTTACGCGAAGAGATAAACCTTCTCTCGGGGATATCTATGTTTTCCCTTTAACCCTAGCCACGACCCTGTCTCTTTAATAAACCTTACCTCTGGCTGGATGTTAGGTGCAATGACATTCTCTGGCTGCCTTGTATCCGTGTTCATTGGCATCGAGAGAGCGCGCGCGCGTCCGGATGTACACCGATATCGTCGACCTAGTATATACGACTGCAATTCCGCAAGCGAGTGAGTTATTGGTTGAAAGCAAGTAACGGTGCGATTAATAACGATTTTTCGGAAAGTGAAGGTTTTCTCAATCGCCGTCATTAATAAAAAAAAAACAGAAATCGCGGGGAAAGGCACGTAGAATCGAGTCGATCGGTTAGGTTCTTTTTTTTTCTTTTTCGTTTTGGAAAAATAAAATTCCAACAAAAAGTAAAACTTTTCGATTTCGATGAAAATTTCAGATTTGACAGCAGAAATAATGGTCAACGACGCGCATTTCTCCCGGATAAAAGTTCGTGGATACGTTTCTCTTGAATGTCGGTAGCAATCGGTGATGATAAATGCCGCTCTGTGATTTTCATGATTCTCGCTCGATAAAGCTTTCAAATAGCCAAACGGGCAATCGTTAATGGATAGCGGTGTCGGCTACACAGTAGTCCTCGAATGCGATCGTGAACTATTCTAAGAACTATTCCGATGGATTCATCTCACAAGACAGTGAATCCATCGAACGCCTCACATCGTTCCTCCTTCTTTATTGTCGGCCATTCTTCGTGCTTGTGCTGGGATTCTTTGGAATTAGTGTTCACCGTCTTGTTGTAGGAAGTGGCTGAATGCGATGAGAATTGAAATTAATCGTGCTTCCAGGAGTCGCGCAACGTGCTTCTACATAACGTACGATTGTTGATTTCAACGGTGCCAGATGCGAAAGATGCCATTCTGTTCACCGTTTTCGAACGGACCACTACCGAAGACAGAACTCGTCTCGTTTCGAACGAGATTCGTTTTCCTCTTCTCCCGCTATTTCCTTGTTCTTGTCCATGATCGCCGAGTATATCGGCAGTCTCACAAAGTATCTGCTCGTTGCAAACACAGTCAGTCGCCTTTCCAAATCATATGCGAATACGAGTGCCGTCCCGTTACTTTTCGGCTTCATGAATATTCGGCGAAGCATCGCCTTCCCGAATCGAAAAGAAATGACTACACAGCCGCTTGTATTACCACAGACAAACTTTCCTCGTGTTATCTCCACGCATCAATTTCCCGACGGGTTTGCCGGAGAATTGAAACGAACTTGAAAGTTCACCTGAAGTGGCGGCACGGCTAGTCGAAGTCTAGCGAAGCTAAAACGCGACAGATAGAATTGACCGAGGGTGAGTGCAAGTCGCGTTCCCTCGTTCAGTCGGGGGAAGCACGGGGAGAGAGAGAGAGAGAGAGAGAGAGAGAAGCAAGATCTGAAAGAAAGAAGACACAAGGCGAAGGTGTGGGCCAAGTCTGCCTGTATTGTTAACCGTCGTGATTTTATTGGCCTTTTATATTGTCTTCGCGCTTCTCTTTTCCATTTTTCGATTCGATGTTCGACTCTCTCCCTCCCCTGGCTGCCGGGGGTTCTTCTTTATTTCCCTGCCCTTTATTTCAACAGCGCTTCGTCTCACGTCGAAACGTGCTTCGGTGGCCTCGAAACGATTTTTACGAGACTTACGGAACGATTGTTTACGACTTCTTTGGAAATTGCGACTTCGTAACATCGTGTAGCACGATTTTGTCGAAATACCGGGAGTAAAAACGTGAATGGCAGTAACGATCTCACAGAATCGATATTGAAATGCATCGATGCATGCTGATGATTGGCACCTACCATCCATTCGATGAGCGCATAATCCAGCAGAAATCGATGACTGTTCGATGAGACGAGATGCCTTGAAAGAAAACGGAGGGAAAGAAGGGAAACATCCGGAGTTCTGCCGGTCGAGCGACACGAGCTTTATCCTATACATATTTATGCCCGTGACGACGTTTGTTTCCGTTTCGTAGAACGGAGCTTGGTCTCGTGCGCGTGCCGACAGATCGTATTGCTGATAGGAGAGTGGTCCTTAATTGGACAGGTGACATTTCCTCTTCAGTTTTCTCGCGTAATTCTCCGACTCGCTGTTTCTTGCCGAAAGGATCGTTTTCTTCTCACGAAAGTTATTCCTGTTGCTATCTAACTACGTTTAAGGTCGACCTATCAATTTATTTGATATTTCTTTGCGATTTATCCCGAATGAAAAGTTTTCCTTCCTATTCTTTTCTGTAATATTTAATGAGTAAAATAATATCTCGAGTAAATAGATGCCGGTGCACTCGAATAGAGACGAGTGAAAGATTCGGAAATGATTTCGAAGATTGGGGCAGACCGCGCTTGGTCCAAACAGGCCGAATATATCGTGTAGGTCACCGCGGGTTTGAACTCTCCGTTCAACAGGTAGCGTTCTCGTAGTCTCTGGGTTTGCCAGCGACCCGGCCCTCTCCATTATATTCATATCATGTAAATGCGTCCTACCGCTCCAACTGCCTCCCATTTTCCACCCTTGTGCCAGGCCAGACGCGAACCTGTACTGAACAGACAGAGAGGATGCGAGTACGTTTATGAGATGAGAACGATGGATAAAGAAGGACAGAGAGAAAAAGAGAGACAGATTGGAGGAGGAGAAAATTGGTTGGAAGACAAGGAAGTCGGAAAAAGAGATGGAAAGATAAGAAAGAGATATATCGAGATCGGAGAAGGTAGAACGTCACTTTGCATTTATTCTAATAGGATAATATTCGGTATCCTAGTGCCCGCTCGTGGCACCTCGCTTAGTACATCAATTCCTGGGCGACTATGTTCTTTTCACGATACCTTCGATTATCTTCGTCGGAGGTATATATTTTCCTTTTTTTTCTATACGGAGTTAAGCGTATTCCTGCAAGTATGTACGCGCAGATAACGTAGATGTCCAGTATCGCTGCGTGGGCGACACGCATATGTATACGTCTGTCTATCTTTTAACACACTAGGCATCGGCTATTAATTTTACCTTTTGCAGCCCAGAATATGAAAATCGAAAAATTTTCCTTTAATTTATTTTTAACTTTGTAATAAATAGTAGAAACATAATAATAATTATGTGTCTAAGAAGATATTTGTAAAACCACTACGAGTATCTGTAACAAAATTCAATTTCACTGTTATCGTCATGTATATCAAAATATTACATACACGAGCTATGACATGATTACAACAATGATGTTCGTGATTTGTTATACCACACAGTGGTTTGAGAAACAAAATGATCATATAATATCAGTGCATATTGCTGTAACTAACACTGAATATTGACGGATAAAAATCTCTATTAGTTGATTCTACACGCTGATTCTAAAGACTATCAGGTTTTTCAAAAAATACTTTGAAAGTGTGGTTTCAAAGCTTCTAGACCAAAAAAGGATTAAACAACATTTTATGTCGATCGGATAGTTATAAAGGACCATCAAAATTATATTAAAAGATTCGTAAGAATTAGTCCTATCCAATGGTCATATATTTATGCTTTATTTACGAGAAAGATTCATAGCGAGATTGAATTCTTAACTTAAAATCACGATTTTGATCATTCGTCCGGATAAAAAGACTTTCGTCTTTTGATAGATACGACGATAAGTTATATTGATGTACAATTTCTTCTTGCATCCCGTTCTCGCTTAATTTTTGGATTCGTTCGTTGTTGATCGGTGAAACGGTGGAAGTGGCCGGTTTCGCCTGATCCCAATTGAGACCTCGATTTCGCCAATTAGAAGAGAAATGCGCGTATTACGTCGATTAACCAACGGAATTTTAACGAGTTTCACAAGCGATTATTAAAAGCCGATAGCTCTGAACGAGCGCGTTTACTCACACCGAGCTGCTGAACGAAGCCAATGGAGAAAAAAACTGTGGTAGGAGGAAGATTCAGAAAGGGACCAGAAATGTGAGGAGGCGAAATTTGTAATCATGCAGGATGTAATCGCGGCTACGTGAGGCAATGCGAGCGAGCAATTATGTCACATTTCGGTATCGATATTATTTTTCAATTTGATCCTGATGGAAATACATGGTTGCTCGCGACAACGATGATGCTCCGTTGGTTTCGTTGGTTCTCCTCCGTTTTTCCTTACTTTTTCCTTCGTCGTGCCGGTTTTTTACTCGGTTCTTGTTCGTGACGCCAATTAACGGACAGGGACGCGCACCACGGACACCTATGATTAGCTGTTTAAGTCTGCGCGATGCGGATATTGAAATCGCACATTGGTGTAATTACGAAAAAAAGGACAGCCAGATACTGAGTGAACTTGGCCTAAATTACCGCCACGCTAAGTGGCTTCTACTTCGTTTATTATTTATGGAATGATGATGGCAACGCGATTGAACGTTATCTATCTGAAACCAGCCGCTGTACCGTTCAGATCTTCTCCTCCTCGTAGTTCTACTATCACTGTGTAACCTACGTATTACCGTCAGTTGTTTTAATACAATGATCTCTTTATAAGGCTAATAATCCATTTTACAAAATCCAGTTTTCTACCGTGCAACAGAAAGTAGTAAAACGTGCTTGATTGCTGTTCCTACGATCTCATTTTATGTTCATTTAGCACGATGAAGGATGATCATGCGATAAATACAAACGAGATTGAAGTTTATTATCGTGACACCTGTCGTGCATAATTCCTATGCTGAAAAAATTATTCTGATAGCTGAAGAGTAACGATAAGTGGAGTAATGACTAAAAGGCAATAACTAATAAAAAACATCCCACGAAACATTCTGGTGTCACAATTTCCAAGCAGAATCGGGAATCGCGATTAAAACGCAAGTTAGACGATTAGTGTATGGAGAAACGGTGCATCGTACGTGACCGAGCGTTTTCCTACCTGTCGCGATATCACCAGGGCTGCGTGAGACTATTAATTATCCAGTATTATAGTATAGTTACAGGAACGATTCGAATCAATTTGAAGGTTCGTAATCTCTGGTATACGTTTCATGTCTTCTCCATATATCGCCGGATGTTGGTCGAACGATGCAGACCAGGAACCAAGTCGAAATAGGGATAAAAATTTTCTTTCAGCGTACAGATTTGCGAATGTTTTAAGAAGAAAGCAATGCTGACGAGGTCGCAGTTTCGGTGGGTCTATTCAGTTTTTCCGCGTTTTTCAAATTAAATTGTTCTTTAAATGGAGATCTTGAGGCGTTAATTGTTCGGCCTTTGGATCGAGGCAAATTGCACAGGAGGTAAAAAGAAGCAACAAATGGCGTCGCTGCGATCGTGCGTCTCGGCCGGGACAATGACGCAGGGAATTGTGTCGAAGAATTTGCATGTATGTAAATTGAACGTGGCTCGCAACGACGCGTACTGTAATTATCAATTATTTTCACCCGTTGTGTTCGTGGTGTTAACTTAACTCAGTGACTTTTCGCGCGTCCCCGTGTAAATTTCTTTTCAATTTTTCGCGACGCGTTCGTTTCATCGATTAATTTAGTTTTTATTAAAAAAGAAATTTTCCTTCGTTCAACAGGAAAAAAAAAGAGCAATGGTGCGTAACTTTCAAGTTTCGTATCCAGTATTATTTTCCATTCGCATCACCGCTCAACTTGATGTTGTTATACAAATATTTTACGATTACGAAGCTAGCAAAGCAATCATGCCTCAGAGTTCAGAGGAACGGACAGAATTTAAACGCGACGGTTGACCATTTTAGTCGGTCGAATCACGTGCATCAGGAACTTTTGCGCGGGACTCTTGTGTCCCGTGATTTCCTCGTGGCTACTCTGTTTCCTGTTCTCCGGTTCTTTCGCGTTCTCTCTGTCTGATTATGACAAAGACCAGCATGGTTGGCCAGGGGAGAGATTGAAAATGAATTTTCCAGAAATGGCACCGGGACAACGGTGCCACGAGACTGATATTTAATTACGAGTATGTTTCGGCTAGCGAAAAAGAGATGAAGCGCCGGCTTTGTTTATGAATACGCGCCGAGCGGAAGGAGCTTTATGAAAATACGTCCGACAATGGAACTAATAACGCGAAACGCAATATGCTTTGTGCACTGCGGCGAAACTAACAAGAAGATGGCTGACAGGGAATGTGGATAGGGTCGAAAGTCACTGTCCATAGAAAGGTACGGCAAATTTTCGGGGCAAAATAAAATGCTTTCTGCGGTTGTCTCTGTTGGCTGGACAAAAATTTTTTGCGCTATGTGTATAATAATATATACCAGCTACACGTATATGTGATATTCGTTTCGAAACTTGAAAATACTTTGTCGAGACCTTTCGTCCGATCGTTTCCTAGATTCAATTATAGATCCTCGACTGTGTCTCGGAAAAAGGTGGGTCGCGTTGATAAATCAATGCGGCGCGGCGAGAACATTCGTGCCACGGTACAGTCTTGGGTGGTTTCACCTTCTCCCTTCTGGGGCAAAGTGTCACGATCTCGAGATAATAACGGCAACCAGAGCCAGTTTCGTCATATTTCACTCTTTGCTCTGTACGTCGCGTCGTGAACATTCGCATTAAGATCTACTTACTTTACTCTCGCAAGCTTTCTCAAACACGTCTTTTCAACATAAAACTACTCTTATGCATTACCGGGACTTGATCGATTGGTTGATTTTTCTCACGGTTGGTTACGGTATTGGCACACGAATCACAATCACAAGAGTTTGCCTAGGTTTGAATGAAAGCTTTTTACGAAAACATTTTATTCTCCTCTTTTCGACTCGTTTTTAAATGTAGAATCATCTCCCAGTCGGTTGGCTACGAATCGCGGGACATCGTCGATAACGATAAATGTGACGGTGAAGCAACGCGTATGCACGAGGCAACATCGTATCGACAATCACTATGACAAAATAACGAACAACTCAATTAGACACGCCATAAGATGCAAATGTATGCGCGTGCCGTCTCCTTGAACGTGCTAGGCAAGCTTTTCTTGTGCAAACGTGGACGCGTGTTTCGCGTGGCGATGCGACCAAGACCGATACTGACTGCCCGCGAATTTGTTATTCGTCTCGCGGATACCATTCGCCAGCCTTACTGTAAAGAGTTCTCAAAAGCTTGGTGAAATTTCACGACCTCGACGCGTAGAACGTTCGCGATATTAGCATTTCGCTTCTCTGCCTTGAAACTCCGCGAAAAAAGGTGAGTTTCAACGGGAATAATGTTCAAAGGATATTAAAATTTCACGGTTACTGGCTCCTTTGAAAATTCCCACCGTATTGAATGCGCATCGTCGTGCACCCGTACACAAATGCACTCACATGTGCACGCATAGGAGTACACATCTTCAAAACAGCTACTTAATAGATACGCTACATTCACGTGTTTGTGATTCAGCGTGTAGGTAGAAAAGTCGTTCGTCCATGACCAAACGGATGTAATAACTTTAATTGTTAATTAACGCCGGCTTTGTGTCGGGAAGCCCTGCCCCCTCTGTTCAAATATTGCTTTATCGTGCTTTGTTCTTTGCTCGTGGAACTCTTTGCGATTCAAATGTCATTTCCTAAGTCTCACGTGGTGGAGGTAATTAATACTCTCGAATTTAATAACACCAAGTCTGCGGCTACCTAGCGAGATGGATGAAGATTTATATTTTTAATTAGCGCGCCGATCCGCTCTCTGTCGTTTAATTATGATCCTTTACGCGCGTACCTTTGAATTCCCGCGTTTGAACTTCACAATTTCTGTGACAAATCCATTTTTCTTTCAGAAAGCGCGCGCACCTCTTGTTTAGGCCTGATTAGACTCATTCTCAATTACGGTTACCGCGTTTGTCTCTCATAATTGGTTCGCTTACTGAGAATTTTTATTTCCAAAGATCTTGTCTCGTTCATTCGGACAGAAAAATGTTTATTAATTGTAAATGCTTGTTGAATCGTTTGAAGAGCCGTTGGCAGAATTTATTATCCTGCTACGATCTCAACCAACTCTTGACTTTCTTTGATTATCAAATTAGCTGATAAAAATCTCAGACCCGAGCTAATTATCTGAAATTAAGAGAGAACCGAATGAAATATGAGATAATTGAGGATGATTGATATTCCGTCGAAACGAATGGATTCTACATGGTGTCAAAGTGAAAGCCGATGAATAAGATTTGTCGATCGAGCGGTTGCATAGGAGTCTCGATCTTATGGAATTCGTGTATAACTATTTACGTAACACGATGGTCAATTCATCATCCTGACCATTCGATCAACGCCATGTGGATGTTGCCCTAAAAAGAATCTATCTCGACGAGGAAGAAGAGAAAGAAGAAGGAGAGAAAAAAGAAGAAAAAGAAAAAGGAGAGGAAGGCGGATAATGAAGTTGTCCGGATTGAAGTTAGAAGTATGCAATGCAATATTCCAGAATACCATCACGCCAATATTACTCGTAAGATGTGTGAAAAGAAGGGTTATCAGACTTTTCAAAGATGAATTTACACAAAAAAGTCATTGGGCACAGTCGAAGCCGTCAGTTATTTGAAAAAAAAAAAAAAATTCAGTGCAACAAGCAATGTATCTAATTCTAAGAAATGTAGTCGTCTTCGTGTAACAGCGAAACAAGATTGCGTATAATTTTCAAAAATATGAGACGTGCTACTTTAAAACAAATTAATAATCAGTGGAGAGTGAATGTTTGTGGTCGTAGAAACAGTTTGAATGAAATGGGATTCTTTTGGTGAAAAGCGAAAACAAAATCTTTTCGTTCAAAAGCAAGCTGTTACAGTGGTAAGAATCATGACTGACGGTTTTCTTTTTTTATATGAATCTTTATCTGACGGAGATCTGATGAAAACTTCCGTGAAGAATTTAAATTTTATAATACCCGGAATTCTGATGATATGATTTGGAATTGTATGATAAAACATCTGAATGAAAAAATTGTGTAATTATTCTGTATCAAAATATCAATTCCCAAATGTGTATACATATCTTGGAAAAGTTTTTAATTTCAAGTATCGAAAATTGATTTCGGGATTCTGAATATTTCATTTTTCAGCGTGGTAACGCCATCGGAGTAAAATAGTTAAAGATTTTTTTACGATAAAAATGTATTAGAACAATGACATAGTTCGCAAATCGTTCTGATTTAACTCTGATAAAATTTATGGGCAAAACTAAAGAAATTAGTACACGATAAAAGAAACCACAAAATAAAAATGAAAAACCATAAGACTCCATTTTGAGAAGAAATTTCTCCTGCGGATTGCAAAAATTTAATTTCTTCCATGTTTTAACGCATTAAAGCTGTTGTAAGATTTCCTGGAAATACAACACAATATTTATAATATATTATTTGCTTAAAAATTCAAAACATTTGGAACTGGTGGAAAATCTTTTGTTTCTTTCCTGTTCTTTTGTTTCTTTTCTTTCTTTCTTGTCTTTTTTCCAATAATAAATAATAATTAGTATCAACAATACAAAATAATATTTTATAATTTTATAAATTCAAATTCAATAATATATAATAATTTTTTATTAATTGTTCTTACTTGTTCTTACAGTAATGAGTTACCCAATTAGTTTCAACAATATGAAATAATATTTTATAATTTTATAATTTTATAATTCAAATGTTTTCAAACAATTTTATATTGAATCGAATACAATCAAATATGATCGAATACTTTTTTGCCAAGAGTTATATTCTAATTGTAAATGAAATCATTAATAGTTAAAACGATCATCGTGTTTTTTTTGGGAGATTTGTCCGTTGATCTTCGTCACTGGGCGCGGCATTAGTACGCTAGATCAGATTGGTTATACAGAGATCACCCTAGTCACGACGTCAGAAGATCGGACGAAGATAGAGAAAAAGCGATTGCTCGATGACCAGATGTATTAAGATCGCATTTGGGGATTGCCATCCTGATGGATCGTTTGTCGATTACGTGATTTAATCCAATTTCTATGACTACGGTAAACTAGGGACATAATTTGTCATTCTAGTCCCTTCAGCTCTGTTAGATCGAATCACCGTTTTCGTCAGAAATTTTCTTGTTTTCCTTTCTGATCATGAAAAAAAGTGGTCTCGTAATTTTCTTCGTGGCTCTTGCTATTCTCTCTCTTCCAAGAGAGATCGCAATCACTCTTTAATTACTTCCAAACATTTTAGAGACGCGTGGTCCTTGAAAAGAACGCGATAAAATGTGTGAAAATCACGCGATGTGTGTATCAGATAATAAAGCCTATATGGAGAAATAGAGAAATTTTACCATTCCAAGGGAAATAAAATTTAAGGAAGATCTGAAGACTTAAGCCAACGTTAAAAATCGATATTAGGCTTTTACGGCCCTTTTTCAAACTACATATCTCGCGAATCGATTTGAATCTTAAATTTGGATCTAATGCTGTTCAAGGACTTCGTTTTCTTCCATTCTTTGACTCGACTAAAGTTTTTTTTAAATTTCAAGTTTCGAAGAATGCTAGTTTATGGCAATCGTTATTGCAGCTAGAATTGAATAACTTGTAATAAATACACCTTCTTACTTTTGTAATTCTAAGATTGAAGTGTATGAGAGTAGATGCATATGGATGGAGGCAAATTCGAAATTCAGTTGCAGTGATCTACGAAACGAAGAAGAACTCTGTTCACATTCCTAAAGAAACGAGGATCGTTAGGAACGGTGAGGAGGATACTGCTGCGTATAAAAAGATCAAGATATTTATATAGAGTAAACCATCTTCAAGATTTGATTCAAGAACGACAATTCTTTGCCAATTTAAATTATTTAAATATCGCAAGCATTTAAATTTTTACAAATACAAATACCACAATTATTAAATAAACGCACTGAAATTTTTCAGAGAAACTAAACGCTATAGGTAGGCATTTACGGTATAGGAAAATCGATAGACTCACGCAAGTGTTGAGCAGACTGCACGCGATAGTCGATCATTCTTTCATAGACTGGCAATCGAAGTGGACGCATGTCTCGTGGAGATAGCGAGGCAAACGTTTCCCGATGGGGATCGAGAATCGTGTATCCTCATAGCCAAGTATCAGCCCTCAAGCGCCGTCAGAGTCGACGATCCGTCAATTAGAAATCTCACGTGGTGCTGGTAACACGAAGCGGCGTGGCATGGCATGGCATGGCATGGC
>CAJDYZ010011148.1:105957-119043 GCA_903986555.1 Heterotrigona itama
GTCCTCTTTTCTCTCGGTTTCCTTTGTAGGCGCTTTCCTTGCACTTGTAGGACTACCCTATTAATTTTTCATTGACCACTTATTCGACGACGAAATTAATCATATCTACTCGCTTTGACTCTGACGGAAGACCGAGTCGAAGAGTAAAACTTTCATTCGCATCAAAAGAAACTGATTCCCTCACCGCGTGTCTCAAGGCTGATCGCATATTCTCTGTCCGCGTATTAAACCTTTCGTCGATCCTTTTGTCAGTCCTGTAATGTTCGCGATCCAAAGGAAAACTCTGGGAACCTTAATTTCAACGACAGGTACCTGTTTCTTTTCTAAACCTAATGACACTTCCACTCACCGACAGACAAAAGGAAACTTGGCAAATACAGTCTGTGTTCTCTGGTTTTACCCTCTCTTGTCAAAAGCACTCGTCAAATATTCGACATGATCCTTTAGAAACAGAATCGTATCATCCACGAAGGAACATTTTCCTTGTGAAATCGTCCTAAATACTCACCGACGAAGAAAAATGCGAAGATGCTTAGAAAATCGCATGGAGCATAGTAGTTAGGTGGATGGAAAATGCTAAATGAGAACGCGACACATACATTCGCGCGTCATCATTTCTAAATCTTACTGGAATTGTTCTCCTCGACCGCGTGGTGCTTACACATCCACCTTCTACTCTATTTTCACCAACAGCTTTTGCTCTCGAGACTGCGGCAGCACCGCGGTAACGAGCCGCAGGAAAAAATTGGATTCCTGAAATTTCGAGGCTGGAATTTTTTAATACGCGCTCTCTGGCGTATTAAAGTTGCGTCTTTCGTTCATGCTCCTCCTTCGAGAGACTTCAAAGAGTTTGCTTTTGCTCGGGAATTCATCTAGAAAGCCAAAGATTAAGAGAGAGGACATTTTTTTCAGATACACGGGCATCATGCGCGGTTTAATTGAGCAAGTAGGCGCAATCGAGTTCTCCAACATATGAGTACCTTTCAAGGAGAGGAAGATGTTAATAATATATTCCATCGAGCCGATAGTCTGTTTATAACCTCGTAAACTATTTGCTGTTTAGAAAGCCGCGTCTTGCCATGAATTTATCAGGCGAGAAAGCCTCCCCTGACGGTCGTCGTAGCGACGTCCGCAAACATCATTTAGCACTCTCGCCCACGCATATTCCCCGCGTAAATCCAACGAGTACGATTGCCTAAAATCGCGTCACAGACAGAGAGCTTGCAAATAAACAATGCAACGGTGGAAAGAAAAGAAATCACTTATTAATTCGTCATGGAAAATTTGAGAAATTAAAGAGGATTTAGTTTAGCTCGGTTGGACGATGGTCGCATCAGAGAATCGATAGTAAAAATTCCAGTGTTAAAAGCATCGACTCTTCTCCCTGACTAATATCGGCGTCGGTCGATTGGATAAAATTCTCGTGCACATTTTTATTTGATCACGGTTGCTATAGGTTCACAGGTTCTCTCTCTTTCTTTTCTGCTCGCCTTTTTTTTTTTTATCATTTTCGCGTGGATTTTATCTATCGTCACTCGTGATACTAACGCGGCACGACGTCGAAGGACTCCGAATAAATTCGCCGCGCTTCGAAACGGATCGCGGACGAAAATAAAGCGAGCGACGTGCCGGTCGAGGGATATCTTCGTTTTTTTACTAATCTTGTAGCGACGGATTCTTCGGAGGCCGAATTGTACGACGGGTTAAAGGTCCGGCCACGGTTGAACGACTCCGACAGTCCCAGTCGCTCCGACTCGACGGAGCTGTTTGTCGCGCGCCAAGACTACCAACGCTTTAATCAACCCTGTCTTCTAGTTGGAAATGTTAATGGTTTCTCTTGTCATGGTTTCACTTTGCGATACTTTATAGCTTCGCAAACAATACACACACTTTAAAAATTACTTTGAGAATTCGAATTTTCTTTCTGCATTTCTGTCTGAAATGCGTAAAAAGTTGAAGCGAGAGGCTCGTTCCTAATAGACGAGCCAGCCGTAAATTATCCAATGCCACGAGAACGTTTCAATTACGATCAGAATCACACTGGCATATTTCCAAACTCCACGATGGCGTAGTCACTGTAACCACAACTACTTTGGTATAACGTGACGCCAAATATCACGATGAACGAGCGACTAAGCAAATCAAAGATTTAAGAGGTATCATCTCTTACACGCATAAAATAATTCATTTTTAGTAGTATCGAGCAATTCAAAGACGAGAATGAAACGACAACGCTGATGGCGCGTCACCTGCACACAGTTACATATCAAGGTGGAAGTGTTGGAAGCAAGAGCGCGTCAAATGGGTCTCGAAACGATCGATCGGCTTCTCCTGAATCATGCGGGTGTCTGCAGCGAGCCACGCGGAATATTTCACCGCGGTCGTTCGCTAGCATGAACGAAAGAGCACCACTTAGGTGGGGGGTAATATACGTCGCCGAGGGCGGTAACTGTCCCCGTATATTATGTCCCGCGTGTCCACGGGGACATACATTCCAGCCGACTGTATCCACGGTAAACAATGTTCCGAGAGTCGTGCCTAAACGATTCCTCGTGTCTGCAGTTATTTTGGCAATTAATCGCCGGCTCCTGCCGCTGAAATATCGCGTTTCTTGCGTCCCGCCGCTTAGTTTTTCACTCCCCTCTGCTTATATCGTTTGTTCGGTTGTTTGGTCGTTCGTTCGTTTGTACTTTTGTTCCTTTGCTTACTTTGTTTTTTCCTTCTTTCCTTCTCTTAAGTTTTTCTGTCTACTCAAACTGGAACTTGCGATCGAAGACGAAAATGACAAAGGTTTTTAACGATCGTTCTATCGTTCTCGATTGTACGACACGTACCGTAAAGTTTCACAATCGATGAGCTTCGCTCGGTAATATCACTTCTGTGGTCTCAATTTTATTTTTCGTCGATATTCACTGTCCAAGAAATCAATATCTCTTTCGCTCGACACTGCACTATTGTCTGGCTGTTCCCTTTGCTCTTCGATTCTAACTCGAAGGATTCAACCACAGAAATTTTTTAAACGGTCAGCAACGAGATAGCATTTATGTGCCGAAGACGCGACGAAGTTTATTATGGATTTGGAAAAGCTTTGCTTTTGCAGGCTTTTCAAGTTGCCAGAACTTTTACCGAAGCAGAAGAAATCGCTGACGAGAAACAACCAACACTATCGCGTCGCGTCGTTTATATGTACAGAACATTTGAAAAGATCAGAATAAAACTTACACTACGTATTGATGAGATAAAAAAAAAAGTTTATACAAAACTTACTCCGAAAACTACATACTCCGAAAATCGTTTATTGAAAAATTATAAGCGTCAACAAAATTTTCATTAATCGTTCTGACAACAAGTGTTCGAAATATTTTCCTTCTGCAAAAATACAGGCTTTCATTCATCCAACGATTATCGAACTCGATTGAATATTTCTGCTGTTATAGAGATGTTAGAAAATGTACTTTAGATGCATTCCTAAAGCATGTTTTTTATTTCTATCTCATTTTCATAAACCTGTTTGACGTGATGTAAAATTCAAGAGGCATCAGTTTGACGAACAAAAGCATTCTTACACTTTAAGTTTACACGAATTTTGTTTGTGTACTTAACCTCATTAACACGTAATATAAATTTTGTCCCGACCTTATCAGACACCCTGTATATTGCAGGAACGATCGATCTTTCAGTGGTAGAAACCTTCTTTTTCTTCATCAGTCGACGTCGCTTCATTTCTTTCGTATTAAAGGAGAATTAAACAGAGCCCAGCAACAGGATGATGGAGGAGGGTGCATATGAAAAATCACCATCTGAGCGTACGCGAAGAAAGGATATTACGATTGTTACGTTTTTCCTGCTAGAATCGTAAATCTTCGCCGTTAATTCCCCGCTAACTTTACGAGACCTTACCTCGCTACGTCTCGTTTGTAGAGGCGAAATTTTCTACAACCGATAAAAGCGAGCTGCCTCCGGTTTTGCTCTTACGAGCTACTTGGCGATTTCTGCATGTCTACGAAAGTCCGATCGTAACACGAACACGAACTCGATCTCGACCGCTTTTATCGATGCTCGATGGGATAATGTTGAGTGGCCGCGTAAGTTCTACTACTATTCGCTTTCTCGTTGACGAGTTTTTCTGCAAACACACTTTTTATCGCCTCATTGCAAAAATTCCTCAAAATTTTACAGTTAGCTCTGCGTATCATTCCGTATTTAGTTATGAATTCACTCCAGAGAAACTTTCAAATTAGTTGTCGTTGATTTTACTTTGAGTATCTAGGCAAATTGCCTTCCCGAGTAAATTGCTTCCCCTCCGATTCATATTTAAAATTCGAACTGATTTCCAACGCGGAGGGCGATCAATCTTACTTTCGAGTCGTCTACCCGAACCCCATCCGTCTTTCCAATAAAACGATACTCGCGATAAACCTTTCGAAGCCAATTAGGGGCTAATTGATTTTAACTGTAAATCTAGCAGCCCTTTCCTCGGCCGGTTCCGCGAGGATTGCGGTTAAGGCGGGGACCGAGGATCTTTGCCAACCAACCAGTTGTTCTCGATAAATTCACGATGACTGAACTCCCTTTTCTTATACTCCACTCGTTTTCTTCTGTTTCCAAGCGTTAATGAGACTCGATCGCGTCGCGCCATCTGTCTCTCCGCGATTCCTTTTATCCCTCTACTAATTTTCCAACCCTCTTTCCGTTTCTGCACCTGCGTTGCAGAACACTTTATTAAACGTTTTTTTTCGATCGTTTTTTAGTCTTGTTAAAAATCTCTCGTGCAATAAGTGATGATTGAAACAAAACAAATGCAATTTACAGTCGTTTGAGTACTAGTTATTTTATTATCGTGAATAATGAATGCATGGCGTGTACAATTTTACTATGTAAATATTGTATATAGATAGATTGAGGAGTCCATCGTCAAATCAGTTGATGTTAATCGGATGATTTTTGTTAGATTTTTCAAAGAACCGTCTTTTCGATGTCCCTTGACTGTGTAGAAAAATATATCGAAATATATCGAAATAGTGAAAATAGTGAAAAAGACGTAGTCCATTCACTCGTCATTATGAAACACCTAAATGAACAAAGGTACTCACTGCATACCAAATGCAGACCTGTCCTTTGGTACAATCGCTGTCTTTCTTGCAATTTTCATGCGTTTCTCGTTTGCGTCGGTTGTCCGAGATCTGTAGCGCGAAACTATGTCCGACTCGTCCTGTCGTTTCAAACAGACTCTTAAGAAATTTGGTCAGAGGACAATCTATTAGAGTATAGATTGAGACATATCTGAAATAGTTCTACTCCATTGGCCACGATTTTTCGCTATTTTCTATCTCAAGGAGGAGAACTCGACAAGAGGTTCTTACCTCCGAATGATTTACTACAAAAGGATCGAAGCAAAAGCTTCTTTTACTCACTGACTCTCCACTGCGGTCTCCTAAGCGGATCACGTGACCCTTTGGCTCGTCCTGCGGGGCAAAGGACCAAGGACGATTAGAACATAATCGCGATTTATCAGAAACGATTGGACTACACGTTTGTTCGGTAGGGCTAGTTCGTGTCTTTGTACCTTGTCGTCTTTGTACCGAGTCAAAATAATATATATATATACGAACAATAGAATCAGGAATAATCGACTTATCTTTGATTCTCGTCTCGTTCTCACCGCCTGACAAATACTGTTTAATTCTAACATGTGTTTCTCCTTAAATAGAGAACCTGTGACCTCACTGGTCACAATTATCGTTACAGATAGCGACCAATCGTATAAATTAACCAATTTTCAATTCAATAAACTGGAAATAGGCGAAGTGTCACAAACCATTGTCAGTCGCGACTACTTCATTTTCACAGAACAGTCTTTATCCAAATTGGAAGAACAGAATGGTCAGTGAAACGGATCGTGGATTGCAACGAACGGCAACTGCGCTTGCTGTTTACGAGCTATTGTCAGAAAATGCGTTGTATGACACGAAACGCAGGAACAAATTCGTGTCGATCGTTCATGACAATAATATCGCGACTGTGTCGTTTCATTACACCCGATATGAATGAATGAATTCCCTAAAACTCATGTGTCCGGTAGAAAACGAACATTCAACGAGTAAGAGAAGAGTTTGTTTTGTACTCGAAAAAATACATTCTTTGTATTCATTCTATTCGATTGAAGCTTCGACGCTTTAATTATCGTGAGCCCATTAGTAATGTAATTATTACGTGTTGCTAATGGAACTGGGTATTTAATTAAAAAGCTGCACAACTATGACACTTGACAATTCATCGCCACGTTAAAATTGATTAATGATCTTTGCTAAAAAGAAATATGGATTCACAAATTTTCACAAAAAGTTGGAAGATTAGGAATGTCGAAGAATATTATACTAATCCTCGACTTTAGTCCATCTGTTTTCGCATGATCTAACGACGAAAAAATATAAAAATTTCTGAATCTTGTTAGAAACATCTGTTTCATGCGATTTTTTACATCTTAAGAAATTAATTATGTACCTTTGCCTGATCTACTGACGGATGTTTGACGGAAACGTCTTGGTTTATATAATGGCTACGCTGTTTAGTGACGTGAATCGTCGATTTAGCGAGAGTCTTATAGTTTTAAAGTATACTTATCATTCAAAGTGTCTCGCGGTTCGCTTCTATTTTTGTGTCGATTTAATATAATATTATAATATATAAGCAATTGGATATTTACTCATGTTGAAAATGAAGAGGTAGAATTACGTTAATTAATAGCCATCAATTGAGAATACAAAAATTATGTTTCATGTGAATTAATAGCATCAAGGTGCAGAATTTATAGATCGGGGAATTTGATTACATCTACCATAATATATTTTACAGTAATTTATAATGTTTAAATTTTAATGCGTGATTATACTAAACTATAAAGTAATAAAAGTTGACATAGATTTAGTAATGAGTACGTAGATTTATTTTATGTAACATACAATTTAGTTAAAACTGAACCGATAATTCAGTTAATGTAACGTCAAGTTCCACGAGACGATAAGTCAATTTTATAGCTAATCTGTGGTAACATGGCAATGCGTAGAAAAACGGCTAGACTGCGTTTGCTTAGTCGCGACTGAGATGTCCAAGTTGCGGACGAGTCGGAGCTCGGCGGACACTCGGTGGTCCTTTGTTCGCGTGATTACCGAACATTCTGGAAATTAGACATTAGCTTGGCAAACAAGCAAGCCGTAGACCATGACTCGGAGATGGCGAGTGTTTTCCTGCAAATATTCACGACGCGTTGTTAATTAATTGGACGATGTTAACCCATTAAGGATAAAGCAATAATTTATCATAATATTATAAATATCTCAATGCCTTTAAATTTTAAAATATTGTAAGCGTAAAATCGCTGAGTGGAAAACGTAATGAGCAAAGTGAAAAATCGGTCAAATGCAGATGTAAAAAAACATGATTTATTCTTCTTGGGGGAGAAAATTTGTATTTAAAGTAAAGAAGAGGTGTAGGATATGTAGTTTGGATGCGATACGAATGGCGTGTCGGGAACCTAAACCTAAAAGCGTCGTAAGGCCGACGAAAGAATTGGTGGAAGGAGAAAAAGGAATGTCGCGTGGAAACGGTGCGAGGAACGGGTCAAACGACGCTTAGCGATACAACTGGTAGTAGCATGAAATAGTCGGCTCGGCGTCGGACACGCGCGAAAATAAATGAAAAGAAAAGACGCGTCGAATTCAGCGAGATCGTTCCGTATATTTAGACGATGACTTTGTGTGTGTCGCGACGCGTTTTCTTATTTCCCTGTTTCGTTTTTTCATCGTGATTTTCACGCGTCGTTATACGTCTTTCTTTCATCCACCGAAAGTCTGCTAATCCACGGGAAATAAAATTGGACGCGGTCGCTCGCGTCGGGATTAACGTTTTATCAAGAGGACGAGAACTTTATTTGATTCTGGTCGAGTTGAATAACTGGTTGCAATTTCGGCTGTTTCGATCGTAATCCGTTTCGACCGGGGGGGGGGGGGATTATAAGTTAAAATTTTACAGACTGATTACCAGCGGCGGAAGGCACCAAATTATTTAATATCGATACGCTGGTTTGGCGGGAGAGGGAATGCGAACACGAGCGAGAGAACAAGGGGCCTCTATTATTTGATATTGATTTCGTTGGAAGCGTGTACAGGCCGGCACGATTCGATTCGTGGGAAAGCAGCTTAATTGGAACGATTATCTCCCCAGTCAAAGAGATAGCGACCAGCATTTCATGATGCACTTACGTAACGATTAAACCGCATGCACAGGCCACGAGGATACGTTCGAGACACATCGTTAACGATGAAACTAATGCGGGACGGAGATTGGGCGACGTGTTCGATAGAGAGGATTCTCTCGTCACGGAGCCAGTCCGATTCCTCCGTGCTCCTCCTTCCTATTTACGTGCGATATCTCGTCGTTTTAATAGCGAGACCGCCTTGTCTTACCATTTATCGATACGCAGTATTAAAAGAACGCTGCAGTTACTCTTAATCTGTATTACATTGTTAAATTGATTGATGAGAAAGAACATAGTGATGGAATGACTCTTGAATGATACCGATTGAAACATACATCTTCGTCTATCCAGGAGACGTCATGTTTCGAAAACAAACTTGCACCATTTGAAGATGCGTTCGGCATCCTCGTGCCTCTTGCTCACCAGATATAGACTAATTTCGACAAGCGTCGTCCCTCGTGACGTCTCCAGGGAGCAATGAAGGGGCTCGAACGAAACCGTTTGCCGGGTGTAGCCATTGAAATCTATCCATTTACTTCGACTCGCCTGCAGAAGCGATTCACTGAACGATTGGCTTTTCACGCTTAAATATTCGCAAATGAGAAAAACGAGGCATGAGACATAACATTGATCTTATTGCACGAAAATATTGCATCAAATGGACTCGAAACTAACCCATCATCATAAATTGTCGTAGATCACGTATGTAAATATAAGGTATTGTGGAACACTCCAAGGTATCGTAAATATATATGTATCGTAACTGTGTGCCAGAGAGTTCGTGACTTAATCTGCAAGGGTACTACATATCTACGTATGTAGACTGTGTAGTATATGTATGTATAACCACGTTACGTTGCGATAGATTTACGAGCCGAATCGGGTTTCGTGCTTTTAGATCTTTACTCTCTTTCATTCGAACACTTTTCCTTGTCCTCTTTTGGCATCGTGGGTCGGTTCATCGTCGTTTAATATCCGCGATGCATCGATATCCACGGCGCATTTGCGTAATTGCGCGCGTGTTTCCATTTTGTCTGTCAATTTTTCTCGAACCAATAGGTTCGCTGGTTGGACCCGACAACATTTCCAATCGATCATTCGAAATAAATAAGCAATAGTCGAGCTTGGTCGGTAGATCAAAGTATACTAGATCAGAATTTCAATTTTAAAATTTCCTTGATAGTATAATGTTAATGGCTACCGTTTAATTTCAATCTACTTCTCGTATTTTCTTTTTTTTTTTAGATGTAATAAGTAAATTCCCAAACAATCCCCGTATTTGGAATTGCACGAAACAATCGCGTGGTAAGTTTGGAAGATTGTGCGAGGAAACTGCAAAAACCGAAAAGAAGTAAAGGAGAAGGGCAGTAAAGCGTGGATAGAGGTTTAGATCGCACATCTAAGCAAGCGTATACACACGCACGCACTCACGCGCGCGATTCTCGCGGTTCCTTCGAAAATTCGGTATAGCGGTATTGGACGCACCGACGAATAGGACGACGTGTGAAAAGCACCCGAACACGATACTCCACTCCAAGAATCTCAAGCCGATGCACCGATTTGGATTTCCGCTTTAGACGAAACAGCAGCTAGACGATAGTGAATGGCACCCTTAAGCCAAGCCACCGGAATATATCCGCAGTCGTATAGTTTTCAGACTTTTCTCGGCATCGAACCGCAAAAAACCTCGTGAGATTTTCGCAAAGACTGGACTTGTCTGAGGAACGATATTTCGAGAAACTGTTTCTCGATGAGATAAACGAGCATCGTAAGCACTTGGTTTGGTTTGCGGTTATTCGAATGAATATCTAATTCGTAACTGAATAAATATCATTCGCTCGAGCAAAGAATCAACGGAGAGTGAAACAAAGATCTCATTGCGAGTTGCTTTTGCTCTCAGGATGAAAATCGTGCAGATAATGTTCTTTGTACTTTCCTTCATTCTCGGGAGATGTTTTTTTATCTGTAAGTCAACCGGTAATCGGTAATTCTTTCGTTCTTAATTGGGCCATGGATTAATCCCCTTCGAGTGTCTAACCACGACGATTTATTCGAGACGCAACGAGACGGCGCGGCGTGCGGCAATTGGGAGAGGCAGGAGATAAGCAAGATGGAGGAAAGTAGCGGAAGACCGTCCAGGATTACGAGGATTTAACTAAACGGACAACGTCGGACAAGAGGATGCCTCTTGACATTTTATCACGACACACGTTGCTCTTGCCGCTGACCGATCGGATTAAGTGCCATCACGTGGGAATTATTCGGAACGCGTTAATTATCATAGTATGATAATACTGGCCGTATGTTTAATGAGAGGATGCTAACAAACGAAAATACGTCGCTTTTGTGGCGGGGACAATGTCTGGAAATTCGAACGATCGTCACTCCGCTCTCTATGTAATAATTGGTAATTATTTAATAAAGCCGAAGTGGCGCCGGATGCATTGTTCAGGTTGCGAAATTGGCCGCACGATATCGATGGAAAATATTCGAATATAATTAACGCGTGCAACACCTTGACGTTTTATTCGTTTCCGGCCTGTTCTCGTCACAGTTAATTTAATAATTAATAATAAGCGCTTAATTAAGCGAATGGACGTGCGCTTTTGCTGATTGCATTCGCATTACGATGATATTATACGTGGCCATTTAACGTATTCCGATATATACCGGGTGTATCTAGTCATTCTAGCATCTCGAGACTCTACAAATGATTATTAATTCGAAAATTTCAAATTCTGTCCCACCAAAGTGTCTTTAGATTTGTAGGCCGCACCCTTACTTGTTACGGTTCAATGTTATTGACTCCGTATGTGTTGTATCGCTATTCTGGCAAATTTCCTCAACAGCAGTATTGATTTTTTAAGGAAATCTTGTATCCTTCAAAACCAAACTACTCAACATCTTACGTAGCATCTGGACAATACCTTTAATACGGTTCAAATTTTAGTACAATCTCTTTATCATTTTTTTTACTTCACTTTTATGTCACTTTCTTTTCTTCTTCAGTATTTCTCGCTTTTTTTTTCTACTTTGTTGCACTACAATTTATCACTTTTTGTACACTGATAGCTACACTTATGACTATCTTTACATATTTATTACCATAAGATAATAAACAAATAAAATAAAATAAATAAAAAATTTTCAATTTTGCATTTGAAATTCGAAATACTTGTATTGTCGGTGATAATTTTGTTCTTCTTCGATGAACATCGGCATGTAAGCGATACAAAATTGAAAGTAAATTACACAAGACGGCAGTTTTTGCCTGATCTACCTGATATATTTATAGAATCGAGTGTCATTTGCTGCAAGTTTTCTGTGGCGTCGGCGTGCATCGCTCGTCCGACAATTCGGTTGGCGGTCCGTGTCACTGTCACAATGCGATTCATCGTTGAAACATATCGTTCAATTATTCCTAAACTAATATTTATCACTGGCTGGCGAGCCGGTGACGCTGGAGCAAGGCACGCGCGCGCGCGTGTGTGTGTGTGTATGTCGCAGCTCCGTTCGTGACGCAGCCTGGTTGTCGCAGGCGCTCGCCGTCCCTGAAATATGAACGAGTAACGTTACGACTTTGCGAGATTTTACGAGCCGTCGTAATTCCGCGGTACGTTATTCGCTACCGCCAGAAGAATCGTAAGGGAATTATAGAATGCTTCCGCGTTCTCCGGCTTACGAGTAAAAAACGACAATACAGGGTGTAGAGACTCGTTTTTAGGGTGGTGCGTGACTCTACTCGAGGGAGATACGAGGTAGCTCGTATCTCAGTTACTGGAAAACGCAGTATGGAGATAGTCACGGTATTCATCTTAATTTTCGAACGTGGTCCGTAAATAAGTGAGAAGTGGATTGCCACCCCTGCCCTTTGTGCAAAGATGGGGACGTGTTTAACTGAATTATGGGAATTAGCGAGCCGGTGATTTGGCAGGGCCCTTGAAGATTAATGGAAAGAACGCGTAAACGTAAAATTGAAATCGTTCGTCTCTTGTCAACAAGTTGCTTTTTCAGAATTTCGCTTTCCGTTATCATCTTCGATTCGCGGTTTCTTCTGTTCTTGTTCTTCGAGTAAAGCTTCGAGTAGTAAAGCTTTCGCGATCACATCGTAAAACGAAATCTTGATACAAGATAGACGGGCAATTTCTCTTGAGTCTCAAGTTCGTTGTTACGATAAAGAAAGTAATCAAGGGGTGGGTGCTTTATAAACGACGCTGTCGTGCGTATTGTGCGTTCGTGCATCGGTCGTGATTTCGATCCGGCGATTACGCCCGAATTTCACTCGTCTTTTCTCGAACGGTAAGCTCAGCTCGCGCATGATAATTAATAAACAAACTCATAGATATGCGATAGAGTGTGGAAATAGGCAGCTCGCGTGAGATGTTACGTGCTAAAGGGGTTGGTTTGCTTATCAACGATTTGAAACGCGAATGTCTGCTCGTTGGGATATTTTCCGATGCCTATGTGTTCATGCTTCCCTGCTTTTCTGTCCCCCCGTTCCGTCACCATTTTATTCGTTCGATCTTTTTTATTTCCGTTTCGAATCAGAAAAGCGATACCACTTAGGGGATGAAAAGGTTTTAATGGGAAAAGTGAGGAGAAGAGGAAAAGTATTGGGAACGGTAAGCTTCATGGGACGAAATTCGCGGTAAAAGTCTAGTTGTAGCCGACAAAAACAAGGGTGAATTACGAGCGAAGGGTGCGTCGGTTGATCCTCCGTGCCTTTACCAGTGGATAATTCAAGCGATACATTTGAATCCGCCATTACTTAATCTTACTGGGTATCTATCGTTTTCTTTTATTTTTCCTAATCTCCACTCAATATCTAT
>CAJDYZ010011151.1:52562-63594 GCA_903986555.1 Heterotrigona itama
AAAGATGGTGAACGAAGAACGATATATATATATTTGGCTCGGTGGAGTCCTGCTCCCGCGGGGGGTGGCTTTGTGAGCGAGCACCAGAGAAAGAACCAGCCAGACATCGGAGAACGGAGCGATGGGAAAAGCGTTGGTTTCGATATAGGGAGGAGGGGATAGGAGAGGGTGGATGGAAAGCGAGAAAGAAGAGCGAGGACGAAGAAGGAGGAACGTGGACGAGGGGGGAGGGAGGGAGGGTTAGGACGATGGTGGTGGTGTTTCGTGTAGCTCGGCAGGATGGTGAGAGCGAGGGAAACGACAGCAACCACCCCAATTTATAATATTTATCGCCGCTAGCCGATAATGGAATTTCGCCTGGCGCGTTTATGCGCGTATATATACGACGTTGGCCGGCCCTCTCTTAAATCCTGAATCGGGACGTATGGCCGGTTTCCACCCTCTCTCGTAATATTCCTCGTAAATACTCGCTGCTGGTCGAAAACGCTTCCCCTTCCCTCGCGCTTTTCGGCCTTTCATTTCTTTGCTTCATCGTGATTGCTTCTTTCTTGCGAAATGATTTTTCGGCGATTGCCATGAGTTTGGTTCAGATTAGGTTACGCCTGAGAGTCGAGAATTGAGAAGAACTTTGAGAGTTGTCCGATTTCGAAGCCAGTCGCGGCGAGTTTGTAAATCAAATGGAGAGATTTTAATAAACTTATTAGGAAGTGTGGATTTCTCACTTATTAGTTACTACACTATCTTAATTACCTTAATTTTGTGATGTCTTCTGTGCAATGTATATACTACGCGACGCGAGGTTGAATCAATTACAATTAAGTACGAGAATATTTTCATCATTTTCTATTTGTACGTATAATTTTCTCTTTTCTCTGTGAAAACGTTCAAGTATCTTCGATGTTAGTTTCCACTTCTATCGACAAATTCTAATCGCACGTACCGTGAAACTCTGTCTCACCTCTTGCAAAATTATATACATTTGTGAGAACAGAAGCTCTTCAATTTTAACTACTAATCACACGAAATACTCACGCTCGTATATATCAATGAAACATTCGCAAACCAGCTCTCGAGCGAAATCCTGAAGTTCGTTGGAAAGCTGCCTGAACGGCAAGAAAAGGAGAATCACGACGAGGGAAAAAGTTGATCGTAAGCTCGACGAGAAGAGTGCACAGACAAACACGTAAAATGAAGCCGGCGTTGACAAAGAGGAATCGAACGACGTTCACACCGCGAGAGAACCGGAGGAAAAGAGAGAGAGAGAGAGAGAGAGAGAGAGAGAGAGTACGTCGCGCGGAATTCATTAGTCGAGCGATTCGAAATATTCGTCCGGCGTTGAATGGGCAGGACAACGCTTTGTCCGCGCGATCGCCGATCCGCGGACGAGCGAGATCGGCGATGCGCGTCTACGCCGTAAATCCCGCGGCGGGAACGGCTTATCGATTCGCGCGAACGAAACGGAAAGCGAGAACGGGGGGATTGGAAGAGGAATGGCGCGTAACGAGCGGCTCGTAAATACGTTTCGTCGCGTATCAACTGTTGTACCGCTTCGTCCGGCCGCAGGCTGCGTACGCTCGGCCCCGGTGTTTATGCTCGCGCGGATAATGCGCTGTCCCGTTATAAATTCCGCCTCCTACAATGCAACGCGATCCACGTGTCTGTTTGTAACACGTACTCCGCGGCTCATCCCTTCCTTCTCTTTCGCGCTCGCGTCCCCCATTCGGTGTTCGTTCGCCGTACGTGTCTATTCATCCGCGTCTGTCTCATCCCCCGCGTCCATCTCTGTTTCATCCATTCTGGCTGGGAAATCGGGCGAGCGGGCGCAAATCCACCGCCCGCAAACTAGATACGTCACGGCGTGACCGGTTCGCTAATTAACCCTTTTCAATTTTCTCTCAAATATTGACGCACACTGTGTGTGCGCGTGTGCGCGTGTGTGTGTGTGCACGCGCGTTCTCGTCGCGTACTCGTCGCGTTCCAACGATGGCTTGGAGGTTTGGCCGAGCGCCGCGAAATTGCGAGATTTCCGCGCGGCCGCTTCCGAATCGAATCGCCGATCCCTCCTCCTCCTCCTCCACCCCCTTTTTATTCATTAACGAGAACCAGCTGGCAAAGAGGCCGCCCTCTGCGGATTGTTTGTTCCGGGTACACGGTCACGCGAATCTGGGACATCGGGATCACCACCCCTCGGCGTCCACCGTTTCCATCGTAATCGCCAACGGCACGCCCGGGCCTTTTGTTCCGTTGCCCCGGACACGCTCCTTAATTGCGTATTTAACGATTCGCGTGCTCGCGCCGAAGTTTGCCTCGTCGTTTTTGACGTTCAAACCTTTTGCTTCTCGTACGTTTTGCTTGCCTCGTTGCATGCGAAACGTGTCTTGCGAAAGCGTTCCGTTTGTTTGGTTCAAATAATTTTTATCCTCGGATCACGCTCGATACAGGAGTTCCACCTCTTCAATTGTAGCTTAGTGACGAAAAATCAAACAAACGTCGAATGATTCGACGAATCATAATTCCAACGTCAAAGTGAACTTTTCACGACTACATAATCCGCAAGTACTCAAGTTATAAATACACCGTTCAATTTTCCAAGAACGACTGCGTTCACGCTACAGACAAAAGAAAAAGAAAAAAAAAAAAGGAAGTAAACGATACATCGTGGTCAATAATTCTCAGCGATGAATTTGAGCCCGAGTCTGGCTGAAATCGCGTCGAAGACAGTTACGAACCGGTTGAATAACACTCGGTGGCAAGACGATTATTCGAGATTCTTGCAAGGTCGCGAGGACAGAGGGGAAGATGAACGTGAAGCTAGTGAAGGCGAATTTCTCGATAACCCAAGTTATTAACTCATAAAGGCCGAGTTAAGGTTGGGTTAGAGGACGGAGCATCCCCCGCTATTATCGCGAATTTACATACTCGGCGAGGCAAGGGTGACGGAGATGAGAAGACGAACCCCTCCCGTCTGCTCGAAACCCCCGGCGGCGCGCGTCATTCTGCCCGCTCCGCGACAATAAAACCTCGCGTCCTCCGGTATAATGATTTAATGTAAACGGTGTTGCCTGTCGCGGGCGGACGACGAACGTGAAAATCTGCACCCGGTTGATTAACGACCCACGTTGGTGAGTATCGATCACACTTTGCCCGCCGCGGCGTAGAGTAGTATCGTCGTCTGCAGGGGATCTTGAAAAAGAAGGTACGGTGAGCAACTGTGCGGTGACATTAGTAAATTGCTGTCGCGGTGCTATTGGTACAAGATGGAGAGAGAGTAGAATGTTTCTTGCGTTGGTCGTCGTTCCTGTTTTGGATCGATAGCGCTTCTTGCGCTACTGACAGTAGTGGGAAATCAGATCGAGTAGATTTTTCTCGAGTAGAGTCAGTTCCTTTGATGATTAATTTTAAAGTTTTAGGCTTCCTTTTTTTTTTTTTTTTAATAATTTTAGTCGGCAGGTATTGGATGATGTTTTTTTGTAACACCACTGAAGAAATCTCAGATGAAATAGTATTTTAATAATGTCAACAGTATTTTTGGTATTTGATAATTTTGATAACAATTAGTAACATCAGTATTGATCATCAACAGTGTGTGTGTAGACTATTTATTAACTTAATCTTTACTTAATTAATATTTTATAATATTTTATCGATCGATATTAATTATAATTGAAGGATAATTAAATGAAAGATGAGAGTAACTAAATTATTTTGGGAACAGAAGTTCTGCACGGTATTTCAAAAGAATTATTAACATTCCTGTCATAATTATCGTAACAGGTGCAAGTACAAATGTAAACACCACTTTAAAACAGCGATTATTTTTATATACAAAGATACATAAATTTTAAAAAATGATTCCTGCTGCAATCTTCGACATAATTTTCTAAACAATTACACGCAACGGAACGAAAGAATGAACGAAGAGGAAATAATTTCGCAAAACAACGAGAAGGATGAATCATTTCACATCTTCTACTCGAAAGATACTACTTTCATTTCACAGTGTCAGAGTTGCGCTTCCAACGTTGATCCTCCGAAATTATCGCGCGGTTCTCGTCTCACTCAACTTTAGATAAATTTGCGATTATGATGGATACTTTGGGTTCCTCGAGGAGGCGCAAGAGCATTTCACTTTCGAAACAATTACGCCGGCAAACGGGAGCAACTTTTAACAACACTTTTCTCTTTATGGCCGTTATAATGCCAAAGTAACGCGGCCACGCCCGCGTAAACAACTGTGCTTTACGGTGTTAGGTTTAAGACGCAAGTTTTTCATGGCTGTCAGTAGGCCCCTAACTCGATTGTATTAACGCATTCAACGTGCGTATTTACCGTGAGTTAATGGATCACTACAGAAACTTGGACGAGATACGTTTCCAAGAAGAAGTTTCTTCGAAGAAACGGAACAAAAACTTCGAGATGCGTCTTACGTTTGCGTTGTAAGTTGGAATACGCGATAAATGTTACGCTAGACGTAAATTGCCAGTGATGATTGAAAGAGATAATTGAAAAAGAGTGAGAGATTTTCATTCAACAGTTAATCTTTACCAAACTAGCAGTTCCTATAATAACGAAAATTTACTTTCCAATATTGAGACTGTGAAACGAAGTTCCAAAGATTCTTCATCGTTATGTCATATTATGATAAATTACTGCTGTCATGGGTCAAAAAACGTTTATAGATTTGGAAAATTCTCTGAAACATCCGAGAATGATAACTCAAGCTACAATTATCATTCTTTTCGCACGTCGAATTTTCAATTCAAGTCTTGGCATGTTTCCTGAAATATTCATTATACTTCGAAATACCTTTCGAAAATTTATAAGTATTGTGAATCTTTATGGAGATTTATATATTTATATATTTACGAACGTAAAATTAACCTAAAAATTGAATTTAAAAAAGTGCTTTGTACTATTCTTCTGATCTTAATAACGAGACTAATAATCTTTATGAAAAATTATACAATTAAAAAAATCAAACCTGGGTAGAAAATCGTTTCTCCACGTCTACCAAATATTACAAAAAAGTACTATACTTCGAATACTTTTCTATACATGTATTCCGTGCGATATTGCATCTTTAAATTTCCCACAAATGCATAAAAATCCGCGGTCTATCGATAACAACGATCATTAACCTGCGTCTTCGAGAAAATTAATTCTCAGTTAGTCTCGGACGAAGAGGAGCTCATCGTCAGGAAATTCATCGTTCTGCTGCCTTCTCGAAAGACACTTCTGTACTCTCAATTTTTCACGGCGACCAGATTTCGTCTGCGTGCTTATCAAACCTGTCAATCGCGCGTCTAATTTCCCGCGAGGAGGGCAAGTGACGGGGAAAGAAAAGAAAAGAAAAGAAAAGAACGAACGGAAGAGAGAGAGAGAGAAAAGAAAGGAAAAGAACAACTGATGCAATAATCGGAATAAGGACAAAGAACAAACGAGATAAAGGGGACAGGAAGAAGGGGCGAGAAGGGACAGCGATAAAGGGTGGGCGAGCCCGCTGAGATGTGAAATGGGTTTAATTAATCTTCGCCTAATTGTGTCGGAGACCTGAGATTTCCAGGGACGTATTAATTTATGCCGCCAAATTATGCAGCTCCCGGCAGGTGAACGCTTCTGCCATTTCTCGACCGGATCTCGCCAAGATTCGCCTTGTAATTGCACGGAATGTTCGGACTGACTCGGGCTCTTCTATTTTCTTTCCTTTTTTTTCTTCTTCTCCTGTTTTGCGATGTTTTCTACGAGGGTTTAAAAATCAAGCTGATTGAGATGACCAGTCGAATAATTGGGGAAAGCAAACGAAACGCGAGACGTCATGTGAAAAGATGTTTCAGCAAAAATGTTACTTTGATTGCGAACAGGAGTTTTAAGAATTTGTTAGAAATTGATGTTTCAACATTCGTACTTTGATATT
This sequence comes from Heterotrigona itama, assembly GCA_903986555.1. Lineage (NCBI taxonomy): Eukaryota > Metazoa > Arthropoda > Insecta > Hymenoptera > Apidae > Heterotrigona > Heterotrigona itama. Next base: position 58,477 of record CAJDYZ010011151.1, read on the forward strand.
TTAATATTAAGATTTAGGAAGTACAAGTTTACTTTAAATTAAACTGAAAATAATACATTTCACTGCTGTGGAATTTACGATGTTATACTTGATAATTTCTTCAAGACCTGTCTGTACTATGTTACACGAAAAGACATACATACATCAAAAATTTTTTATCTAATACCACGATGTATGAAAATTATTACTTGTTTTTCATGGTATCTTGTATTCATCTATGAAATGTTGCAATTTTGTCCATTCTTGTTTCAAGATTCAACCTCAAAATCTTTATAGAAACAATTGGACTAAGGTATAAATTGTCATCTGTCTAAAAACACAGCAGAATCATGGATACAAATAATCTTTGAAACAATCGTAAGGATACATGGAAACACTCGCGAGACAGTAATGAGAAGTAAATTTCTAATTTGCCAATCTATTCCTGTTAGTCTTCAAAGGCCATGTGAAACATAATCCTGGCAACTCTTGCACCACAATGCTTCCTAAACCGATCAACGATCAATAATTCCCTTTGCCGTCAGATCAGAAATGCCTAATACCGTCTTTCGCCACATGCTTCATATTCCATTCAGAAACGGCCCCATTTCGCTCGCGAAATTAATAAGATCTAGTTCACCATCGTGTTCCGACAGTGAAAGAGAACGCCGTGTCGCGTAACTGAAAGATAACGCGAGGCAAAGAAGCTCCCATTAACCAAGATTAGGCAAGATTTCCATGAAAAATTTCGCTCGAGCCTCGCCTTTCTCGCGAGACAACGCGACGACGATGACGACGAAAGCGAGCGTGGAAGGGGCGCTCGACCGAGAGGGGCGAAAATGGCGAAAAGACTATGCACCTGTGATCGTGAAACCGGCGAACGTGTGAGTAAATTGGAGCTCTTATCGTGGACGAGTGTGCAGCCAAGAGATAGCGGCCGGCACGTCAAAGAGAATAAGCGATCGATACTCGATGGCCCCTTTGTCGAGGGATTAGCTCGCGGCTTCTCTACGTGCGCGCCGAACGGAGAGGGTTGAAAGGGAGGAAGACGAGCCAACAGAGACCAGAGAAATCCTTGCACCGAGCGTAAACTGCGGCCGCTCGGCCACCGGGAACCGCATTACACCAGGCTGAGCCAGGCAAAAATTGTTTCCCTTCGAACAAGTCTCGAAAGGGAAGCGCACGAGGATTCGGCAAATTGTTGTTGTTGCTCGTGGAAGACGAGCAGCGAAAGTTTCGACTTTTTTCTACATTTTCAGGCCACGTACATACGTGTTTGTATGTCGAGGATGAAGAACAAGTCGTTTGAGGATATTGATATTTCGGACTGAATTATTAGAACTAGATAAATTGACATATTAAAATTCGACATATTTAAAGGTTTGTAATTTTCGATCAACAGCTGTAGCTGATTGAAATGAAAGTTATATTTAATTGCACAAAATTGTACGCAGATCATCTAATTTTTCAATTTTGCCTATTTATCTGAGACTCAGTGGAGTTTATTACAGGTCATCTAATCCTTTGGAGTAGACATGTTTGATTAAAGATTGATACGGACAGTTTGATTAAATCATAAGAATTCGTCCAGATCTGACGTTGTAATGATCAAACTAGCAGTGATCTAATGTCACAAAAATTTTAGCACTTAAATATACTTCTAGATCAGGCAACTAAGAACGCTGACTGTTACTAAAAATCGTATCATATTTGTAACACTCAACGCGTCAAAAATGGAAAAAGAAATGTTCTCACATGTTTAAACATTTCAATTTTACAACAAGATAACTCGCTCGTTCGAAAGTAACAGCATCCGCTGTTTAATTCCAATTAACTACAGTATCCGAAATATTTTTAATATAACGATGGATAACGATGCGAAATATTCGTATCGGCCGGCGCGTTTCAACATCGTTGCTCGTCCGTTCGCGGAGATATTTTGCCTGGAAAAATTGTTTTCGCAGTTTTACGTCATTTCAAGAAGGCAAAGCGCGTCGTCGAAATGAATTCCTGCACTTTTTAACGCGCAAACGGCACGACAAGTATCCGGGAAGGAACGAAGTTAAGCCAGCAACGCGCCGTTTCGTTATTTCGTGATGAAGGCACTTGCAGTTAAATGGAACGAAGAAATGGTATCTCGAGTTGTTCCTTCATTTCTGTTTCCGTGCCTTTCCACCTTTTACGGTGTTACACTCCAACTGCAACCTCCCCTTTTTCCCGTCACTTTTGTCCCTTCAGAGAACGTGCCCTTAATTAACGTTTGAGGGAAAAAAAAGTCCATTACCGCGCATTTTATATACGCTGTTGTGCGTGTTAAATAGAAGCTACTTTGAATTTTTAAGATCCAAACGATCTTACGGAAAAGAAACAAAACGATTTCAAATATTTCTTTCCAAAATAGTTTTAACATTCTATAGGAGGCTACAAGGATGAATTAATTTCAATTAAGACGCATTCCAAACTTTTACCAAAGAGATCAAAAACTAAAAACACCCTTTGCAAATCGACGATTAAACAATTACTACTGGAAATCTTCAAGTATCTCTGTTACAGTTTCCAATTTTACACAATTTATCTGAATTTACGTTGTGCTGTTCAATTGCAAAGTTCGCATTTGGCGAGATATTCTTCGTCAACAATTTCTATCTATCCCATTCCAGAATTTCATCAAGCTTCTTACATCTCGCGGGCCATTTTGGAAAATACCTTTATCATCATTCCTACGGACGAGGGGCGAGTTCCGTCTCCGTTCGAAAGATATAACTCGAAGATGAAAGCGGGACACGATAGCAAGATTGAAAAGAAACGAGAATTCCGGGGGACATAATTCTCAGAAATGGAAAGGGCCGAGGCTTTTATTGACCGCGAGGAGCGCGCGGGACGAGGTTACGTTGACACACGTTACCTTTGCAACGTCCGATGACGTTACTCTTTCTTCTCCCTGGCTTTCATTTTATAGATGGATCGCCGAGGTTTACGTCCGCGCGACGAACAAAACGCAGCTCTCTTTCTCTCTCTCTCTCTCTCTCTCTCTCTGTCTCACTCTCTTATCCCCGTCTATTCCGAGAACCAATCCGTTTCCAACTAGAATGTCTGTCTCGAGAGTTTTGCAACACCTCGGGCGTGTAATTCGATAATACTTCGCAGAGAGATCCTCGAATTAATAATCCCGAAATAAATTACTTGCGATACTTTGGATATTTTCATACTCCTTGCAGTCTGTCCGACACATTGCACTTTGAAATTTCTTGTAAATTCACAAAAATCCTCATCTATCTATGTATAATTAGCAGTCGTTTAGTTAACTATTTGATATTGAAAATTCGTGTTTCTATTAATTCGTAAGAGAAGGTACGACGAACGGTTAATCCATTGGAAATTTCGAAGCAGATGTTAATATTTGGATACTCGGGGGAAGAAATCGAAGACCGGACCGCTTCGAAAATTTGAAATACTTCTCGTAAGGTTTACGTAGCGCAGAGAAATTCCGCGAAACACAAACTGCTCGTCTGGCACGTCTGACCGTGACATTCCACACCTACTACGCGGCTCCGTGAATTCTGGCGAATCCTCGGAACATATTCATGCAAATATTCAAATACCGATGCATCGTCCAACGAGTTACAATTATATCGATTGCCAAATAACGGCATTAATATTGCCAATGCGCGGCGTTCCCACTGATACGTTGAATGAATTAATCTCGGACTATGGATCTCCTCCGGCGTTTCCTTTTTTCAAAGTCGAGCCGTAATAACGTTCCGCGATCCGCCCACGCCTATCTCAAACAAATCAACGAGTCTCCATCGCTCGTAAAGACCGTTCGTTCGTTATTAACTCGGCAAACAGCGAGTATCACGGAAGACCAATATTTTACGCCGGGAGTACGCCGGCAGAAACTTCGATCGTATCCGTTTTAGAGTTTGCCTTCCTCGCTCGATCCTTCATCGTCTCGATCCGTATTTACACCCGGCCTCGGGTGCGGAATTATTGTACAGCGTTCCATTCGTAATGATTCCGGTCGGATCTTCGAGATATAAGTATAATATGCAGCGCGATTAACTTCCGTCCGAACGGGCCGCAAAATGATCAATCGCTGAGCCAAGTAACCGTGTTTGGAGAGCCGTTTTGATGAACTCAAACAGAGAGCAACGAACGTAACGAAAGGAATTTCCTTTTCTCTCTTTCTCTCTCTCTCTTTTTTGTGCAAGGATGTGCACACTCCTCCATGAACTCGTATTATCGACAAAAATCTCTGCACTCTCTCGCGGAACAATTTGAAAATTGACGACATCGAGGAATTGAGAATCATCGATCGTGGATTTTCAAATTCTGTCGCGCATGTAATTGATCGTGATAATTCTGATTACAAACTCCGGATTATTGAACATGTTGGATAATTTTCATCGTGACGAAAGTAATGTTCCACATACATTTTACGTTGTAGAGAGCTTAAGGAATTTAGTGATTGGTCAGAAAATAAAAAAAAAATATATATATAAAAACCATAGAACACTGTACTTGTATTATTCCTTAAGACCCTAAGTTGGGTAATTTTCATTCTGTTAAAAATAATATTCCAGAATAGACAGGATACATGTGCACGTTGTAGAGAGTTTGCGAAATTTAGTAACTGATCAGAAAATTAAAAAAAAAGAAGAAAATATTTATAAACACAGAAAACTACCCTATTGTATCATTCCTTCAGTAATAAGCTCAACTGCTAATCTAAAACCCAATTAAAAGAATTTCTAAATCGAACAAATAGTCGCGATAACGCATCCCATTTAGATGTATCGATATTACTTACGAGTTACAACACACCGATATTGGATTATGACTTAGATATATCGATAGAACTCAACAATTAAAGAAATCGAGCGCGTCAAAGCCTTGCTCTCCTACATTTACTGCGATTCTTTCATCTCCCTAGCGCGGGAATGCTAAATCCACGGACCTAAATATCAAGTATCGCGATCGAATAATCGATGAAAAAGTCCCACTAAACTAGGAACCCGCAACCCAGCCCAGTTTCCACCGGTTTCCATTAATACTCCGGCCACTCTCGCGTTAACAAAGCATCGGGGAAGAATGCAGGAGCGCGTGGCTCGTGCAAAATTCCCAATTATATCCGAGAGG
>CAJDYZ010011153.1:23625-35614 GCA_903986555.1 Heterotrigona itama
GTTCTTACCCTTGTATGTAAACCTTGTGTCTTCTGTTGCTGAAGATTATGGCTGCTAATCGCGACGAGCCGTAATGCGGAGGAGAGAGCAAGAGAGCAATATAGGGACGGTGTAATTTTTCATGCTCTTATATTAATGTACAGAAACTGGCGGGGCTTAGTTTGCAGATTATGGTAATGAGCCTTGGGTACCAATGTCCACGGCATCTTAACGAGTTTCTCTGCATTATAAGTTTCAAGGGGAAAGTTTCAACGTTCCATTCAGGAACGTAGCTCGGCCCGTTTGAAACGTCGCTTACCGATGCTCTCAACGTCGCGACATTAAGAGACATTATTCCGGAACTGTCAAGCAACGAACTGCTTGAAATACTATCGTATTCTTGCCGCGCACGTAAAGTCTGCTTTGTTAAACGAGTTACTTCGATCCTCGAGGTTGCACGATTTCGACCTGCCTCTCCTCCCTCTCGCTCTTCTCGCCCGTGAAAACAGAGAAGTTCCACGAAACTTCGCGGACCCTTTGCACTTCTTCGTCTACATTTTAACGATGTTCGAAAAAAGAAAAAAAAAAGAACAGTCGGAACGAGTTAGTAACAGCCGCTGCAAGTTTCATTGTTCCTAACGGTTCGAATTTACCAACTTTATTTAATTAGCAATGCATTCTAGCTGCATCTTACTGCACCGCGAGTTCGTACATTTTCCTTCTCGGAAATTGTTCGTTTCGCATGGGCAGATACTGCAATAAATTTCGAATCTTTTATATAGTTTTATGCATGCTCTACGTATTTTAGTATCATATACATTTTAGCGTAAATATGTCACGGACGTTGCAGTCTAATTTTTCAATACTTACGGTACGACAGTTTTGGTCAACATAAACAAGTGTTCTCAGCAAGTATAAAAGTAAAAAAGCTAGGCAAAATAGAGGAAGCTGCAAACTCTCGAACAGATGTACAGATGTATATATGTATTTTGCACAAATTAACATGCTGGAATCAGCAATACACATTGAACATTATACAGATCATGTGTTATATAGATTATATAAAACTTAATCCAGTACCACGTATCTGCCGGTATCTCTTTAAAATATAATAGCTTGCCGATTGCACCTCAAGCACGGTACAACCAAGCGTAACAATCATTAGAACGCAGTGCAGCGTCGGCCTACGGCATCGGAAACCGCACAAAGATAAACGCAACAACAGACAGCAGCAGCGGCGTGTAAAATGGCGTTCACTGCCGCGTGCTATTTCGGCCAATTACGAGCATCCAATTATCGAGGCAGCAGCGGCCGTGGCATCAGACGAAGCTGGCCATTACTCTCCGGCACACGCGAAACACGCTTTCGGATATCGCGTCGCGTGCTTTTCATTCTTCGACCTAGCTTGCCCTCCCCCTCTCCCCCCTGCCGGGAAGCGATGTCATACGTCATTGCCGATTTCATTGCGACCAGGCCGCGGACGACAGGGCTTCGTGGAACGCGTCCGCACCAACATTCCTCTTTGATCGCGATTCGCGCCCAGCATTCCAATTTCGTCGCACTTTTCGTCCGCGTAGATCCGCTGAATCCGCCCGCTCGTAAATTGTTGCAGCTATGCGAATCAGCTGACCCTCCTCCTCCCATCCCATATTTACGCTCTAAATAGCGTGTTTGTCCGCTTGTAATCTGCTCGTGCGAGACCGATCGCGACCAAGATTTCACGAGAGGATTTGCGTGATTTTGCCTCGCTCTGATGGACGTTTGCGAACTGATCGTGAGGTGTCTGGTTTCGGAATTTAGTTCTCACGTGTGTGCATTTGTTGCTTCTTTTTTTTTTCTCTCTTTTATAAATTTCGAGACTTTTTCCCATTTCTTACCTTCGAAGTAAGAATCTTCCTGTCATACAGTGGATATTTAATTTCAATTTCAAATATAAGTAGAAGAAATTGAATGATATAGTTTGATCCAATGTATAAAAAAAAAAAAATGAATAAAAATATAATCACATTTATACGTAGATTCAAGCAATCGAGGGAAATGTTCTTTATTCTAGAAACTCTTCTTCTCCAATTACAAAAGCATACAGAACGAAAATTGCCGAGAAATGAAACAGTTTGTGCATATTAATAAAAATTCCTATTCTAGACGCAAATTTTTATGCTTAGAACAACAATGCTCTCGCGACATATTTCCAAAAACGCGTGGAAAGTATTTCCAAAACGTCATTAACAAATTAATCTAAATGATTTCAAGGACGTTTACGTTTTTTCCACGGAGGAATCTTTTTCTCGAGTAATACAGGAATAACTTCGATCGATTAAATCGCACGATATTAATTCACTCGTTCAGGGATAGATCTGAAAATCCCGTATGTGGCCTGGGAAAGAGAAAAAGAACTTAATTGCCCGCTTTGTAATGCGAGAAGTTTGGAAGTTTCTCCCCCGGGCTACGACAAAGTCGTTGGCATTTGCATGAAAAAGAGGGCTGGGCTTTCGAGCAACTGGTATATAAGCTACTCCTCAAATGAATGCAAATTCTTCTTCGAAAGCCTCTCCCTATAAGAGGTCGGGGAATTTGCTTACATAAATATGGTGTTATTGTACGGGAAAGTATTGCTTCATCGTCACATTCGCTGCTCGCGCCGCGAAATACTCTTAACTAACGTCCGAGAGTTCACCGCGCACCCCCGGGGGTGGTATAAAATATTCATATTTAATGGTAATTTCCACGCTTCGTACCCAAACGAACTTTCCTGCCGACGAGTTAATCCCCCTCTCTGCCCCCGTTTCCCCCGCCCTCGCGAAATTTGCCGAATTCAACTGCGAATCGAATGCACCGCGAGGACGCGTAAACATCTACACATGTATCGCGGAAATGTTCGTGAACTGTGAAACGGCGTTCGAGATTAACAACGGGAAAACAAACGTCGCTATGAAAATGCAAAAGTTTATAGATGTAAGGAAATTTCTTCGAAATTTTACAGGAATGAACTTCGATCGTAAATAATGGTTCGTATTAACTCTAAGACAGCATCTTTCGTTCGTGGACGAAGTTTCTAGATATTTGACTTGATTGGGCATATCGGAAAGTAAATTTGAACAAATTAAGAATTTTAAAGTTAAGTAATATAAGTCTGAATTGTATGTATCAATTAAGTGTTAATATTAACATCCATCGAAGGAAATTTTATTGAGAAAACTTTGGCAAACTATCGGGATACTTTAATAATCTAATACGAGAAAAGATCGTACAGTTAACAGTAAAATGAACAAACCACCAATAATTTAAAAATTTGTACAATACCAGCAAAAAGATACCGGTGGGAAGAAAAGTAATTTTTCAAATTATTGGTAAAAGAAATTTTCCAATAGCATCGGTAAATACCATTTTCACGTATCAAATCGTTGAAACGTACTTTCGTCTCCTACATCACGCTTCATTTGCCGCTTCACACACAATGCACACCCTTCTAAACACGAGTACACACGTGCACACACAGTGAAATTACGCGCGATACTGAAAGTCTGCTAGGGACGAACACATGTGGGATGCAAAAAAAAAATAAAAAAAAAAAAAATAAAAAAGAAAAAAGAAAGAAAGAAACAGAGAAGCATATGTGAAAGGTCGCGTGCGAGAGATTTAGCCGGAGGCCAGCGAAATAATTGATTACGCCCGGTTTTCCGGCTCAATCGATAATTGGCTGACACAGAAGGTACAAAAACAATTACCAGGCAGGATTAGGGATTGGCGTGCCGTGTGCAGAGATACAGAAGGGACTGTGGTGGTTGATGGTCGTGGTGGTGGTGGCGTGCCAAGAGATAGTAAGCACCGGTCGACTACTATGTACCGGTGTAGCCTCAATCGGATGATCGGAAACACGGGCTACAGAGCCCTGTGAGGACTAAGGGTTGCAACCTTATTGGCACGCCCTGTTTCCACGCTAATTCGTCCTTGGGTTTCTCAAAACGCCGTTGGCTGCGTAACACGATCAATCCTGCGAGCACGATAGAATTTACCCGTGATCGATCCGGAATACCATCGACCGCGTGTTTCTTCCACGTGATCGAATCGTATAACTTCAACCGAGCGCCATCCTGATTTCCGATCGATCTCTGATGGTCCTTTTGTTTTCACAAATGTTTTTCAGATTTTATTTGATATAAATTGTTTCTTGGCAATTGTTGGCCATCATTGGAAAGATTACGTCAGGATGATCGTTTAATGATTTTCACGTGTGGAATTTTAGCTTGTAAGAAAAGACGTTTTCTTTTGATTTGCAATATGTTAAAATTTGGGACTGATTTTATTCGTTGTTTACTATCATGATTTCCGCACGTAAACTCCAAGCGTAAATGTATAACATGTTACTGAATTTATAAAACAACGACGATACGTCGTACAATTCACTGGTCGTAAAGAGGGGATTATATCAAAGAATTAGGCGTAATTAGAACCAATAACTCGTTTCAAGGTTCAAGATCCAATCGCCAAGCATTTCCATTTCGTAATGGTCGAATCCATAAAATGCAAGCGCAAACGATATTAAATTCATCCCGAAGGAACCCAATTACAAGATACAGAAGATCTGATAATGAATTCCCATAATTAGGACGCAGAGCCACGGGATTGCGAGAGCCTGCCTGTTTCCACTTATCCGCCGTGGAACACCATGCTCTTACCCGTATTCATTTCCCAATTTCCTGCCAGCCGGATGTTACCAAAATAACGAAGGATTTAAATTGCAAATATAGCGGTAAGGGAGGCGGCGACACTCTCGTCCGATCATCAGCATCAGAGATTCCACAGGGTGGAAAAAATTCGACGATGGCCGAGAGGGCAAGGACGTCGAATCCTCGCCTTGAATCTTCGCTCTCTTCGTCGTCCTGCGTCGAATCATGCCCTATATCATCTCGCTATCGAGCTATCGGAGAACGTAAAAAGGGTTTTCGATGACACTTCTGGCGTGCCTTTCCTCCGCCACTCGGTCGAAGTTAGTTCGCCGATATTGGCCGAATTCGAAAACGGCCGGGCGAGGGAAATGGATCTCCGGCAAGAGAGGCTGCGCGCCAGAATCGAATCTGACGTAATCCAGCTGACCGCAACGATTTCGTCCTTCACTCCTTCGATCGGCAGACCAGATCGCCAGAATCGAAACCCACGAGATCTACGGGTGTTTCAGTTTCATGAGCCAGAGGGAAGTGGGGAGGGGGAGCTCGCTACGATTTACGCCGGAACCGACCGGTTTTCGGTCAGTACGACCGGTAATTTATCGCCCGAAGAGCCCTGATACACCGTTTAAAGCAATTGTAATAAATCCGCCGGACGTAGCGAGCGCGTGAGCCAACGATAAAATCCGCCGGGCGAAAATCTCGATTCGTCGATCTAATCTATTTCGTGTGGATTGCTTCGTTATTGTTTCTCGGTACCGCTGCTGCTGCTACTCCGTTAATTTTACACGTGTCACTTTTTATCGCCGATCGGGAACTGCTGCGACCCGATGAGAGAACGCGTATTTTATATCTTGATGTTTGCTCCAATTCTATGGGATCGAACTTGCTGTTTTATGTTATTGTATGAAGATTCCTGAATTATTCAACGTTGAACGAAAATGTTCAAACGCGAGAGTTACATGTACATTCTGAAAAATTGTTAATTAAGGAAATGAGTCATTTCTTATTGACGATTACACGAAGAATTGGAGAACTGAAACACTGTGGATGGATCTCGTCCTTCGCATCAATTTTACTTAACACCATTTGCTCACGTTAGGAACCGTTGTGATTAAATTCCATTCAAAATCGTCTAATTGATAATACAAAATCAAGAAAACCGGCACAACAGTTTAAAACTGAACAAGACAGGCTGCTCAAATTAATTAAGAATGTTAGTGCTACAAAAGTAATTTCGTCGTATCAAACGAATAAAATACAAGTAAACAAAATCTACACCGACATTGTCTTTTCTTGTTTGAAGAAACATATCGACCGGTTCGAATGACGAGTACAAAAACCAAAGTGATACGGAAAATTCTCTAAATTCTGCAACGTGTTCTCTTCGAGCCGTGAGTTCGTTAAACAGAATTCATCTCACAACGAAAGAAACGCGGTGAAACGCGGCGTCACGTCGCGAAAACCGGACGTGTCCGGTACGAAGCGTATTCCTCGCGAGCGATTCAACACAGTTCGAGCTAGCCGCTCACGAACGAAACAATCAGAGTAACCGGAAGCATAAGTCGAGACGTCGCAAACCTCGTAGCCGTCCAGCCGTGTTTCACTGTTTGTAGGCGTTCAGCTTCGCTAAGCTGCACAGATAACGTCGCCTCGTCCTCCGTACATTGTTCCACGAGTTTAAACAGATTACCGAGCCCGGCGCTGTTTAAACGTAAATTGCTGCTCTAACTGCGCGCCACGCAGTCGAAGAACCCACCGCAACCCCACCGTTTCCTGTTCAATCTACGAAATGCAGGCGGAAGACGACCGACCCCGAGTCGAAACTTTCGCCCCCGCGATCCGCGAGATTTATTCGTTTGCTCCTTATTGAGATAATATTATACGCGCGATAAGATCTGTGACTGGACGATTTCGCCGGACAGGAGGAGATCGCGAAATTAAATTGAATCTTGAAGCTAGTTGTTTGTCGAATGAAACGTTCGAACAATGTAAATTAAAAGTGAAAAGCGAAATTTGGCTTTCGATTCTTAATCGAAATTCTTGGGAACATTTCAATTTAATTTAAATGTAATAAATTCTCCTTTTGATTTTGTTTATTAATCTGACTTTTATTTACTTGCAACTAATTTATCATTATTCTTGTTCTTTACAATCGCCGAGAGATAATTGCGTGATAAATTATCCACTGTAATGGTGGTAATTCGGGTAAATTAATGTCTCGCTATTTATTGAAACGCAAGCGCAAAGAAAACCGAGACGGAAGAACAAAGACAAAATCTGGAACGTCATTCATAAGATTTTCGTGAAGTGCGCGTAATCTGAGACTAGCCAAATTCAGGTTCGTTTCGTGCGTTTATTCAATAGGCAACGGATTGAAATAGCTAGCTGAAATAATATTCTGACCGACGTTGGGTTTAACGTTAGACACAAGGTAGCAATCTTCCGTCTAAGATTCACTGCCCCGAAAACGAACTACAATGAATCGCGTCCTTTCTATTTCCGACTCTCGTTCGCCGGCCCGGGAAATTGGATCTTCCGCGTTTTCCACGGACCAGCGTCGTCTTTCAACTAACTCGTCTCTGCCCGTTCGGCTACGCTCTTTGGTAACGCTGCCTAAGCTTTACCAGCGAGTAAAATGGACTTCCTTCGTCCTGGCTTCATCGCCGAGAAAATTAAGACTAAAGGTACCTTTGACACAGAGAGTTGAAAACGGAGTCGTTTTTGGAATCAAAGAAGCCCGTGGCACGCGTTTCCCGATTTCAATCAGAAACCTTTTTTAAATATACGCGAGTAAGTCGATCGATGCGTAGGTTCGTTCAAGAGAATGCGTTTCGAAACAATTTTAACCTGGCGATTGATTTGACACGATTTCGTTTTAAAATATCGACACAATTTTTATTGGTTAATTTTGATATATTTATCCGGTTTACAGCAAATTAATAACATTATATAGGTACATGTGTAATTTACGAACCAATCGAGATTTGAAGCATCAGTAATTGGCAGAATTGAATTCAGTTGAAAAATTATGGGAGACATAGAAGTTGGACAAAGAAGTAAAAGAGATACGTGTATTGTTAGTTTATCTTCATCTCGTGTATTTAATAAACATTGACTGTATGAAATTTGAATATTTTCGCGAATATTTTGATTTTACAGTCATCACGGACAATTTCAAAAATCCACTGTGCAAATTTCAAAAGCAAAATCTAATCACTATTTTCACTTCAGCGCGCAACATTCGCGAAAATTCGATAAGCGATCCCATCAAATTTCAAACCATATATTTCCTTTACGAAGTGTTGTTTTCCATATAATGCAATATATCCGCCCGTAGTTTTTTCCCCAATTTATTGTAACAGGGCAAACAAAAGCCTCGTTGTTTCGAAAAGGCCGCACGCCGAGCGTATAAACAATCAGAAAGACTTCGCGACGGGAAAATTAAAAAAAAACGCAACGTCGTGCTTTATACGTTGTAATTGAAACAAAACATTCGACAGAGCGTACGTGAAGCAAACAGAAACAGAGAGCCGGATTAATCTCACGATAATCGATATCCTTCTTTCCGCGAGGAGGGAAAAAGTCCATTAAAAAGAAAAATCTATCGTTTTTCATAGGGCAGATTTATTTATGCGCGTTCACTTAACAATACGTGCCATCGCGGGCTGAACGATTTATATTAATGTTTGCTACAAAGATCAATTCGTTTGCTTGCATCGACGAATAAAAGAAAAAGAAAAACAATTTTCCCATAGCTATAATCACACGTGTCAAAAGAATCGAACGCGATTCATCGAAACGAATGAAACAAAAAACGACCACGATTAATCGAATGTATCGTTGTTCGATGTTCAGTGTTTATACTCATGTTCTCTCTCTTTCTTGGGTATTTTTCTTGCTTTCTCCACAATTTTCTCGCTGTACTTCTAATACATGAAACGAGAAGGTTGATGATAACTATTGTTGGATGCTCAAGAAGAGCTCGAATAGTCGTTCAATAAAGTGACGAAAAAAAAGAAAATCGCGCAGCAAATTTCAAGAGATAACCATAATGGATCTAGCCGTGAAAGCGTTCAATTTTTCTGAGACGTTTTTACAATTTTTTATAATTTTCAAGACTAAAAGCATGATGTGAGAATATTTTTGAAAAACGGACTCAGGTTTGCTAAGCTAGAAGTTTGAACGCTTCGAAATAAGATTGAGTGAATGACATTCTTGAAATCAGAACAAGTTATTTTTCCTCATCGATGTTGGCTCAATTATATTCAACTATAATTTTCAAATGTAATTGACTTTCGTTGCCGAGGTCAGTCTCGATCTAACAGTACGATTTATTCCGATGAACAGAAGAGACAAGACAATCAGATTGCGGCATTAACTTGCCCGGCTCTAATGGATCGGATCTCCGTGGAATTGCTTATTGCCCGTCAATACTCTCCGACGACCATTTCCCAATTCTACGCACTCTCGATCGAATTCTATGATCCATCCAATTACCTTTGAACTACTGGTAAAAGTGCGTCTACTCTAACCAAGGTTTCCGATTCGTGAATTGGAACGAGGCAATCCCTACATCATCCCTAGGGAAAAGTATCTAATAATAGGTAGTGTGGTAATACTTTATCGGATTCGCGGATCTTTCGGAGGATCTTCGTCTTTGGAATACGTGTGTATCTAGTTTTTTTTTTTTTTTTTTTTTTTTTTATTGAGCTCAAAAACGCTGGAACATCTATTTTAGTGTTTCAGTAGAGTAGTGGGAGACTTTTGTAACTAGGTTGTGAATTTATTGCAACTAAAAATATACTAAATAATTGTTTGAAATATAATATTTCTTATGATACGTAATGGGTGAAACGAATCTCCACTTAGATTGCATTATAAATATCTGTAAAACCTACAATTGAAACCTCCGATACTACAAGTTGTTACGAAATAATATAGAATAAAAATATTACAAATAAAATTGAAACGAAATCAAAGTGAATTGAATATTCGTAATATTTGGAAAGTAATTTAATAAACAATCGACAGTGAAGAGTTTTCATATTGGAATCCTCCAAGAATAGACTGCAAGTGTTTACCTTTTAATATTTAGTGTAGCAATTACATTGTAGACTTCATCGTTTACAACGTACTCATTAAACTATCGCAGTGTACATCTTACCGACGACATTTTCGATTTAAAGAGACATTTGAAATGGTTTCGACAACGTTTATTATCGCGAGTAAGGTAATGAGAATGTTTGGACTGTTAGAAATAGTTTGTCAGATTTTCCAGTGAAATTGTTCCACGCAGAATTGCCGACTTCACTACATTACAATGATTAATTATAATAAACATGTCTTGTTCCTGGACATGGTACAGATGATTACAAGTTGTTGGTATTTTAATCACTGAGCCTTGCTCGAATTATTTACGTTGGATCATGCATGAAACTTTCCCAAATTCCCTTTTTTTTTTTTTACACATTAAAAACGACGACAATTTGAGAAACTATTGAACGTTAAGTACATAATTTATAGAGACGAAATTCTAGAATATCGGCTAGTTTATTCATCAATGTAGTTCCTTATAATCCTATAAACCCCGATATAAAAGACGGTATTACGATTAATTAATAAAAATTGACCGTATTTCCCGCTAAAATGCAGCTTTTACGCAAAACGATTATTCATAATTCAGAAAATCGTTCGTTCGAATTACTCAGCACTTTGTCGTAGGCAATATCATCGCAGTGATATACACGTATGTGAAAATTAATCGAGATGGGCACTCGCGAGATGATTTTATATTTTATGCTCTGTCATTGGTGATATCGCTGTTTCACTTTATTAACAGGATATTTGACACCAGGTAATTTTTAAGTGTAGAGATTATACTGTAGTGGTACGTGTTTGCTACAATATCTTTTTACTTCATAATTTGCATTTATCCAGCATTATCCACTTTATACACAGCAGTAGATAAAACGAAATTCTGAGGATGAAAAAAATTCATATTTCTCTGCTCACTCGTGTCGTAATATTAAATCTGAATTTACTCCCTTTTTTTCTTAGCTTAGAAAAGAAATTATGTGACTCAATGGTACAGTATAAATGTATGAATCTAACATTTCATTGGAAAGTGAAACTAAATTATCTTTCACCATAATTAATTCTCAAATAGTACATAACTATGAATAATAATAATGATTAATAAACATTTAGAATTTACGATACTATATTTTGTATTTTACCATGATTTAATGTCATAAATATTCTATTTAAATAATATTAACGATCCATTTTGTATCTCGTATCATGATAGAAACTGCTAATAATATTAAACATTAAAAAGACGAAAACCGCGACAAAGTAGCGCGAGAATTAATCATTTCGTATAATATATATATATATATATATATATACATATACGAAAAATAGTCATCGTACCATATATAACAGCACATATCGCCAGAAGCAACGTTGTAATACCAAGGGGACAGAAAGGAAAGCAGCTCGATGAAAAACAACGAGAGCATAATAACGATAAAAAATAAAAGAGGAAAGTCGTAAGTCACGTTGACATCGGTTAGCGTAATCGCGCGATCGGGCACGAATGTTCGCAAGGTCCGATCGAGAGCGTGCGAGCAGGTTCGATAATTTCTATCCCCCCTTCCCCCCTCCCCCAACCGGTTAACGGGAGAACCGGAATTTAAACGTTATGTAAAATGGATTTACAAACGCGTATTATTTCATTATGTAATTCCTGTTGTCCCGCGTAGCACAACGCGGAAAATATAGCTGCGTTAATCCTATAAATTCGTAACCGACGAAACTCATCGCATCGACTAGTTGAAATTTGAATTACCATCGGTGAATATCTGTAAACGTGTTATTTTATGGTAATAGCGCGACGCGTCTACAAAAGAGGAAACCTTTCGACCGGGATGAACCGACGTTCCCGTTTAGTTTCAAATTTATTTCATTAACGGAGGTGACTGATATAGGAAATTTAGGTCGAAGAAATCAAATTAATAGATAAATGTGTGAGAAATGAATGTTGGAGAAATCTCGAGAAATTTACAGACATTGTGCTTCAAATGCTCGTCATTCGGTTTCTTTAAATATAACATACGTTTATAAAAATATAAAATTACACGAAGATCAATAATGTAACGAAAGAAATGTATAAATGTTCCATTCCAAGGGAAAAATATGAATGACACATTTAATACTAAAAATGTAATAACCAGCACTTTCTAATTTCATTGTAAGTCGATATTTCCATTTCGTATGAATATGTTTTCTAAAAATGTAATAACCAGCACTTTCTAATTTCATTGTAAGTCGATATTTCC
>CAJDYZ010011153.1:62968-78606 GCA_903986555.1 Heterotrigona itama
CTTGCTCGTTCCTCTTCGGTTTCACCCTTCACGCATCACGAATCTTCCTCCATTCGCATCCTTTTACTTCCACGCTGCTTCCTGCCGCGACGCTTCACCCGAAAGTCGTCGAATCTCTGGCTACGTGTATCCGCGTTATACCGATCTGATCCGGTTTCCGTCGATTCCTGCCCTTTATATAATAATGCTCGAGGTTTACACTTTCTGTCCTCGACAAATCTCTCTAACGTTTAAACGGCAGTCAACAAAGCATTACCATCACCTTTCCTCGATTTTTTTTTTTTTTCGAGTCACAACTTACGACTCGAACTGTCTGTTTACACGCCTCGGAGACAGCTGCGTAGTTACAACAGGTTGAAAATGATGTTCGAAAAAATACGTGATACAGTTCCACGAGACAAATACAAATGAGATTATTAAAGTTCGTGGAAACGGACTGTTATGATGGTTCTCTGGCGAGGAGAAAACTTGTTGCAAGAGGATTTACAGATCGATACGGACGGCACCTCACGAGCGGAACCACCGAACAGGAAACGCACTCCGCGCCATTACCGAACGAACCTCTGCCGAGAGCGAACCGATCGCGAACAACCGCGCGAGTGTCGCGTTCGTTGGCGAATTCGAGCAGGTCGTCGCGACGACGATAAGCGCAAGACTAAAGGACGACGGCATCCGCCCGGTTATATACCCGGCGCACTCTGACCCGCAAAGCCGCGCCCGCGCACAAGCCACCCCGGGGCATTTCCCTCTTGCCTTCTACGCTGTCTCTCTCTCTCCCTTTTCCTCGAGGCCACCTTACGTCGCGTGCTCGCTTTCCTCGCGAACCTCGTGTTTGTTTACCTGCGTCTTTTCCCCAAAATCTCGCTATGAAACCGAGATCCGACGATCTGCTCGCTCATCGGTCAGAGTCGCTATGGACGAGCTCATCGGAAGCAGTTTCGAGGTTTCGAGCTTCGCTTCGAGTTGGAGTATTTCTGGTTCTGAAAGATGTGAAAATTAAAAGACAGTTAGGTAAGTTGGTAAAATGTCAGTAAGTTGATTGTGGTAGTTTGGGAATTTTTTCACATTTCACGGCGAGATAGATCATAAACACTGTGTTTTAAAATCTTAAAACGTGACGTGAGAATTTCGTAGAGGTTAATTCGTAAGACGATCGTTCACTTCGTGTCTAGTGATAGTAAACCAATCTAGATTTCGTCGTTGCCAGAAAATTAAATTTTTGATATTTCAAATAACTTCTCTTTTCTTTTTTTTTTTTCTTTTCTTTTCGTAAGTAATCTTCTTAAGAAACGATAACAATATTTTCTACGTTATATGGAAATAATTGAATATTCGGCTAAATGCGTAGTATCATTAAGAATACTTAAAGCGATTAGTTATTATACGTTCGTTATATTCACAGAAAATAATTTCGTTTATTCTTTTGTCACTCGATTTAATGAAAACCATCTTTCTCTGGATTACTTTGCACAAATATAGATCATAAAATTGCATTCTTTAAGAAGACTATTTAAGGAATTAAATCCTTCGAGAAGGCTACTTAAATGATTACTCTACTAATAACATCAAAAGGAGAGACCTTATACAAAATTCATTTTTCTTCCTTCCTTATTCCGTTCCTTTCGAATTAACAAACTGCTGTCTCTTAAATTTTTATATTTTATATAAAGATACGAAAGATCTTCTTTGATACTGAGCGAGGTAAATGTTTTAATTTTTTAGTTACCGTCTTTAATTCTTTAACCGTGTCATTCAAGTATCGTACCATTTATGCATATTATCTTATTGCGCCTTTTTCGCAGTAATCTGACACAGATATCTTCTTTAATTACAATTTGTCATTGGAAACTTAAATTTCTCATTCCGTTTCTCACGAATCTCTTCCCTTCTTCATTTTTAAATTACGCTTGATATTGATATTATCTAATACCAATTATATCTACTAGTGTAAGAAGAATAAATTTTTCTTGATCTATTAATTTTAATTCGAATGAACTTTGTCGCTTTTTTTCGACGACAAGAAAATATAAATGATGAGTCAAGATAAAAACTTTTAGAATTAACTTCGACTGAACAATTCGCTAAATAATATGTTAAACGTATTTTCCAAATAAATTAAATCAACTGTTTGCTGAATATTTATATCGGAATTATTGTCACTATCGTTTTCCATACAAATTTCCATCAACTTTTAAAAAAACAATTATCGAAAATGAAATGATTCGTTTATACGAGTGTGAGAAGAGTATACAACTGCTCTCACCTTGTTGTTCATGCTTTTTCCAAATTTCACTCTAAAAATTCAAGATCATAATATATTTGTATTTTATCTTAACAATTTCGCATTACGCGTGTGATTATTTTCCTAAATGCAATTTACAGCTATGCAAACATCGACATCAAAAGCGATATTATTCCATATTATTCCGACAGAAATGAAGAGTCAAAGTGTGTAATTATTTCTCGTTGTAACGAAACGTTCACGAGTCCTCGCGATTATTGAAATCAAAAACAGAACTGGCCATTTACCGGGGGCGAAGGAAGAGCCGGAGTATGTAATCGTTCCTCGTTATTGGCTGCCTAAATGCGCACACGGGGCAGGATTACGAGGGATCAAACGGAGGAGAGCGAATCGGTGGCACTCGAACCACCACCGAACGTAATGAGGATACGAGCTCGTTACGAAGACGATGATGCGATAAAGAGCTCGCCGTAGGATAGCATTGCAAAGTGTTACAATAGAGACGCGTTTCATCGCGGTTATGGAACGTTTCTCGTTTCCACGACACTCCTCGTCCATCGAGCGGATTCGTTCGTAGAAAACTGCCTTCGAACGCCGTTCGAGTACGTACAAATGGCAAAAGTCGAATTACGATTACTATAAACGTTGGACGATCGTGGCCGTTATCGTGATCGACGCCGTAAAAACGATACTCGTTTGCCCGGGCGTAAAGAAGGAAACGTGGAAAATATCAAAGAAGAAAGAACGCGCCAGCCAACTTTACTCACGTACACAGTTCGTTGCGAATGTATTCGAACCATTTACAGGAACTTTCTATGAATGTATTATGTGTGCGTTATGTAAAACATTTCGATATTTTATCAATACTGTGGTCTGATTGTGTCGGTCAAATTTGAAACAAATGTAAAAGATATGTAGAATTTGTGAAATATCTGATAAATCACAATCTTTAATTCTTAAAATCATTATTCACGTTGTATACTAGATTTGTTGCTAAATATGTGTTTTTAAAAACTATAATAATCTCTATGTAGATTATCAAATTTGTTATCACTGTCGTCTCGTTAGACTGACAATGAAATTCGAAAGCGTTTTATATAACACGCACAATATTGTAAAAGTTCTTCTAAATGTTCGAATATCTTTGAAATTCTACAAAAAAAAAAAAAAAAAATATAGTACTCATATTTTCGGAGATGTTCGCGTAAGTTATAAGACCGATGCTGTATACGTGCCCACAGTATGAACTCACGAACAATACACCCGTGCCGGTTTTTCGACGCCTCACACCGTGGAAAAATAAGCTCCGATCGATCATGGAATTTCGGCCTGTCGAATCTACAACGCTTTATCATCGAAACGATTTGCCGAACCAAACATCAGCGTCGATCCGCGACGATATTGCTCGCGTCGACAGGCCAATCTTTCAATCTTGCGTACAAACGACGCGCGCGCCTAAATTAAATAACCGTGCGATTTCCCTAGTGAAAAATCGGTGAAATTAATACAACGCTACGAAATCCATTCCGTCGCAATCGAGACAATCATCATCCTTTTGCCGGCAGAGATTTTTCGATATTCCAACGCGAAAGGAATCTGGAACCTTATAAATTACATAAGAATAGTTGTAGCTATATGCACATTTTAGAAAAACGATGAAATGAAACTGAAGTCAGACTTGATACAAAGTTTTATATTCTATATGTTTACTTCTTCAAGCGTAAGTGTTGAATGGCAATAGTAAGATAACAGAAGACAAATCCTAAAGTGCTTAACTTAGAAACCTAAATTTTGGATTTCGATGTTTAATATTATAAGATGTCTGTTCAATATCTACTCTTTTACACAAACAACGAGGGAAATTTTGTCTGTAAAAAAGGGCACGTGTTTTCGTTTGAAAAATGAACATAACAATCCTGCACATGCAATGTTCTTTGAAGCATTTGTGCAATTGCACTGAAAGAAGAGTTATTTTAAACACCTGTGCGAGCCACCCTTTACGTAATGTTAATTTCCGTTTAACGAAAAGTTGATGCGTATGTTCGCACGATGGTCTCTTTGATGGCGAGTATTTAATAATGTATCCACTCGATGTTAACGTGCCAAAGGAAATGAAAGATTCTCTAGTCATCGTGGAAAGATGTCGGAGTATTACGAATGTAATTCCGGTGGTGACGTGGGACAGGAAAGCAGAGACAGTAAGAAAAAGACGCGATAGCAATTTCAGCAAGGTTGGCTCGTGGCGACTATGGCTCGTGCCTATCTATAGCACAGGGTGGTTTAAACTTTTCGCTCACGCAGAACGGAAGATCCGATTAGGAAGCAGATGGACAAGGAATTACCATCGCAAGTAGTCGTCGTCATTTCAAAAGCGTGATTCTGTAAAAGGATTACTAGGAGAAATCTGGATTTCTTTCGTTTACAGATTTCGAGGATCGAAACGAACTTGACTCGATTAGACTCGATTTATGTTTACTTTCGCTTCCATCTTGTAGTTTTGCAGCTTCGTTAGAAATTACTATCAATTGTTGAAGAGAAGAGTATTTACATGAGTAAATATTCTTCTTGTTTCCTAATTTGCTAACCAAGCATATTCTCTAGATCCGTAATAAATGGACAAATACTAATTTGCATTACACATAGTTCAATCAATAAAATTTTTATTTATTTCGAGACGAGGCCCTCTTCTACAAAGCCGATACTACCGCTGAACAACGCGATGGCCGTACGAAACATCGCGTACCAAGTAAAATCCCCACGAACGATCACAGTGTTCAACGAACCAGCAACGGGAATTCATCAAAACATCGTAACGGTGCGAGGTCTCTGGTGCCAGAGACAGCTCTCTGGTCCACCACAATGGAGAACTTTATGGACAATCAAAGGTAGAGAACATTCGGTGAGAAGCGACGAGAGAGAGAGAGAGAGAGAGAGAGAGCATATATTTAATTAATGTAGTCACGAGATAGAGACACTGTATACATACTCGGACTGGCTATTCTTGCAGCAATTGTGTAAGTTGCTGGCACAACCTGCACGTGCATGTAAATATACACACGAGCGAAATCCACAAGCACGAACTTACACGCGCGTGTGCGTGCAAGCTGTCGAATTCGCCGCAAAACTTGTGCATTTCGTGCCATGACTTGACTATCCAGACGAGTCGACGAAGGTACGAGTGTCCGCAATTTCCGGTAATGTTCGCGCGAGAACGCTTTGACGAGGTAGTTCGCAGCGACACCGAAGCTCGTGACCGCGACATTCGACGAAAATTTACCGGTTGCTTTCCACCATCGTACGACACCTTTTGGTCTTTTCTTCAAGGCGGGATTCCCTGCAAGCGTGGGAATCCCCCGATCATAACGATATATTGCAAGTTCCCCTTCTTCTATTTATCGCTTATCTTTTTTCCATCTTCCGTTTTACTGATGAAACTTGACAACTATGCACAATTTTCAATTTCCATATTCCTATACCCCTTTTTTATACGTGAGCAGAAGCACATCTCTCTGATCTCTGCTAATCCTTCTAGACAAATGCTTGGTTTGACAAGCTAACTAACAAAGAAGGGAAGTGACAATACGCCTTTTAATTCAAGGAATTCCGAAATATGGATAATTTTTATATTCCTGAGAAAGAACACATTTCTCCATTGCATCCGATCTGTGCTTCTAGACTTCCTTACAGGAAGATCCCATCTTCGCAAACGCAAGCGGAAAACACATACGTCCTAACATCTGCGTCGAACATACATAGGAAATCCTTCGGCCTCTGGGTTCCTTGCTAGTCATCAAGAGGCGGAGTATCGGCTGGCTTACGAGAGAAAGGCGTAGACGAACCAGCAATTTCGGGCGAAATTTCTACGTAATCGGAACCCTGCCGAACATGCAGCAGTCCTTTTACATCGGGCCCCGCTACGTCGAATCGCATCCATTTCTGGGCTGCTCGTACGCTGCGTTTGTCGATCGGATTATTGAAATTGTCCGTGGCTCCGTTAATTCTTCGGGTCACTGCCGAGAGATCAACCGAGAACATTCTCCGGGCTTTTTGGGCTTGTTACGTTTCGGTGTCCGTCTGAATGTCAGGGGATGAGGTAAACTCCTTGGAAATGTTCGCCAGTGTCTTGAGTATTTTTGACTCCGGATGCCGATCGCGTCACGATCGATCGATTAAGTTTTTTGGCAGAGAATTTTACAATCTAAAATAAGTAGGCTGATTAACAACCAAGTCAGCTTAACCTGCCTCGAAAGCATTTTAAAACTTGCAAAATATGAAATTAATTTTTAATCCTCCTGGTCACCGCATGCGACGCGATTTCAAGTTAACGTGTACTTTCAAACTTCAAGATGGAATGTGAAGTAACTTCAGAAAGATTTCTCACGTTGTGAGAATTATGAAAACATTTTAAAGTTTCACAACTTCATTAACGTGTAATATTATACATAATGGAGATCGAATCTATAAACGTGTTAAATCACCTTTAATTCCCGACATTATTTATTACTTGTCCGTACCAATTTCCGAGAATTCTTGGTTATTTTCCAGAGCACATAAATCTGTCTGTTAAAGTAGGACGTTCCCGATATCGTTGTTCCTTCATAAAATTCACTTAAAAATGAGCAATTTGTCTATCTATCTATTTAGAAGGTAACTGAATACAGGATGAAACATCATTTAATTAGACCTTAGATTCAGGTAAACAACTACGAAGGAGACGCGTAAACCATCGTATACGAGTGAGGGATGTATAAGGAAAAGTTAAAGAAGGAAATTGGTTAGGAGCGACAATGAACTTTATACCTGCCAGCATACAGGTATTCAATCTTGAACCGCGCCGATCAACAACCGATCCTCAATAGATTGGATTACACGTGAAAGGCGTAGATGTAAGTTTGATGGAGGAAAGTTTCTCAAGGGAAGTGCGCTAACATCGAGGAAGGACATGGTTCCTGCGTCAGCACTGATCTTGCGACAACAAACTTCGTACCCCAACAACAAAACGGGTGTTGATTAAAAGGGATTAACTCGCTGGAAAGTGAGAATTTTTATCGTTCGCGGGTTGACTATTTTCAGAAAAAAATCGACGAAAGTAGAAAATTGTAATCTAATAATTTTAAGAAAACAATGTGTCTACACGTAACGCGGGAAAAAAAAATCTACAAAAGCAATTCATAAGTTACTCTAGAATCAATTTCACCATCCACGGATTAGAATTGTAAAAAGTACATTCGACAAAGAAGAACCTCGAACAAAGTTGAAATTTCATAAAATCATATCATTCTTATATAATTTATATATATGTCTACGTCGACATCTTGAACGTCATCGTAATCAAATGTAATTATCAATCTTTGTTAATTACGCGAAAAAGTAGTAAGAACAATTTACGTCAGATGTCAGAAAGACAGATAGTAAGAAATCCGAATGACAAATAACTGCCTGCTGAATCACGCTCTAGATTCTACTTACGTTGCCAAAGGGTTGAGAACCCATTGTAATTTCCCCGGAGATTACGATAACAGGTCGTACGAACCTTAAAGAGCGCATTCAACGATCCCCTATCGACGATTGTGTATCCAGAGATAAACTTGAAACAAACTCGGTGGTTCAGCGAGGCCTTGTCATTTTTACGCGATATGGCCACTCGTCGTGAAAACGACGGCATAAAGTGACGCTGGCACGAAGAAACAAGTTACATTCGGGGTCGTGGCACATCGTCGATGTAATCGTCGGGCACAATCAACCATGAGAGGGTAAGGGATCCGGCCCGAGGCTTTGCCAGACCTCGTGTTCGAGCTTGCGAAGTGGCTTAAACCAGCGTGGCCAGACACCGAGTTGACGCAGGCTGTTCCAAGTTGCTGAGAGCTGGCCAAACACTGATACCCCGGAATTCGACCTAATAAATTCGCGCGTTTCTTGTGATTGACTTGCCATTACCAGCCAGCAACCGTCGCAATCTCTGATCAGCGGCTTAACACTCGAGAGAAGATTTGCCAACGAGGGTGAACCGCGGTAGAAGAAGGGGGACGAAAGAGGCGAGAAGAGGGAACAAGAGGCAAGCTTTCTGACGAAAGTTTCCGCACCGGGAGAGAAGGGAAGAGGGAGGCGGAGGCAAAGGATAAGCCGGATTAAGAATAGCCTTACGCGAATTCGTCGAATTATTTTCCCCTGGCGGAGGAATAATTACGCTTGGAAACGTCGCCTAACTCGTAACGTTAGCGCCACCGTTTCTAGAAAATCGCGTCACCGTGCACGAAGATTCTTACCCGACGAGTCGTCCGATCCGAATTGAATTCGATCGAGGATGAATAACAAACCAGCGAGGATACCTTTGTTGTAGTTGTTCACGGTTGATGATGGATTTGCGAAGACGTTTAATCTCTCGTTAGAGAGGATTGTTTAGGATTGGCGTTAGGTGATATATAGATGAAGGAGATATTCGGACGTACTTTTCGTTTCGAGATTGGCGGGACACTGATATTATTGGCATTTCATTAAAATTTCATTGTGTAAATTATTTGTAACGTTTAATTTTCCATTTCTCACGAAATGACGCGTAAATATGCGACGCGTAACGGCGTTGCATATTTATTGGGACTGCAGTTACAACGAGTTTGGTACGATATTTTTCAGATCAAAAACTGCCGAATAATTATGCAATTTAATTACAGAAGGTACTGCGCGTGATTATTCATTGCAGTTGTTTGGCATGCATTGTGGCTTCATTATTACTTTTTGCGGACAAATTAAATCACAAAGCCTGTGTAATTAAACTTTACATATCAAAACAACACTTCTACATTCTCATAACTTCAAACGCGTAGCGAAACGAAACGAATTGCATTAAACAATAATCATACATTGCGTTTATCTCGTTGAAGGGACAGTGAGGCGTCTATACTACGGCGAAAATCTCTTTAGAACTCTGCCTCTGTTTAGCCAAATCCCATTGCTTCGACGAAATAAACGGAAACACGGGTATCCAAGCGCGCAGATATATTGTAACCGATGCGACGGTAGTTTACAACGAGTCGTTCGTTTTCAATCGAAAGATTTCACGAGCGGGCAGGACAGTGCACGAACGATCGAAGGGAATGGCCCGCGAAGACCGCAGCGCGTTCTTTACGACCGGCGTGCACGTCGCACACGCGCGATTTCGAAACCGATCCACGGATCGAACGACACTTGTTCGCCTCGGG
This sequence comes from Heterotrigona itama, assembly GCA_903986555.1. Taxonomy (NCBI): domain Eukaryota; kingdom Metazoa; phylum Arthropoda; class Insecta; order Hymenoptera; family Apidae; genus Heterotrigona; species Heterotrigona itama. The sequence continues at coordinate 72,410 of CAJDYZ010011153.1, forward strand.
TTTTACATTATTTGCGCGCGGCGCGGTTCAACAACCGCACAACCGGCGTGCTTGGGCGTCGACGACACTTGAAGCAACGCGTCGATAAATCAACCGGCGGAAAATGAGGACGGAACGAGAAGACACGACAACGCGATTTCGACGCGAATCCCGTCGGTCCACTTCTGCTGTCTCTCCTTGTCGGCCCGTTTTCCACCGATTATTTACGGCTCGCAATTTGGGTCGAATACCGACCGCTCGTCGGAATTCACGCTCGTTCGTCATGCGAGGAAATTATTCCTAATTTAATGGAACGGTATGGTCACGCTGGTTGCCGAAACGATGACGCGATGCGGTTAGGATTGCGGGAGAAGACGTTTCGGTCAGATACAAAACAACCGTAAAGTGTCTGTGTTTTAAAAGTGCGGTGCAGCTGTATGGATACACTTCTTTGATTTTGATGTATGCTTACAACATTCTTAGTTTGTTGCTGTTAGTGTAAAAATTTTATTAGCTGTCAGTTTAATTTCAATATTGATATGTACGATCGCTTCACGTCTGAATAACTGCGGTAAAAGTCGTACGTATATTACCATTTCTTCTTTCATAGGAATTGAAGCAACCAGATGAGACTGAAGAAAATATTACATTGAACAAAATGTAATATCTCTACTTAATGAATTATTAGTGGTGCGGTGACAAAGTATGTGTGTAATTCACTACTTTCGTAAGAAATAAGTACGTGGAATGTGAGAAATGAAATTTTTCGTTTTGAAATTACATTTACATGAAATGTACCGCCATCTGTGAGCCGTTACATGTAACAACTTATCCCAGAAACGTAATATTCATTTTCAGCTGTAAATGCTGAAAAGTATTCGACACTTTTATGGTAATATTACCTTCAAGGTTTATCATCACTGTTTTCATTATTATTACATTAAATAGATATAAAACACAAAACATTTACATTTTATGTTTCATATGTGCAAAGACGAGAAAGGTATTCTCAAATATCATTTACATGTGACTCTACTTACCTAAGCAAATAATTAATCATGTGTTTCCATTTATCATCGTACGATTCAATAACAACTAATCTTCCAAAGTATCAAATTACAAGCTAAACTACCTCTACGAATCTCTTTATTCCTTTAAGACGACATAACAAATACAACTAACGCGAACACGAGAAACAAGATTGCGGTTATAATTACTCCGAAATGGCGGAACATTATTTACAGAAGAAAAGGGGTGAATTCATAAACGCGTGACCTAATCACTCCCCCTAAATTTTGTCTTGAAATTAGCTTCTCTATTCTAAAGGAGAAGCAGTACTATCTCGCGCGCACGTACTTACTCGTAATTACCCCGTTTACCATAAGAATATACTGTAATGGACAAATAAGATGAAAATCGTTAGAAAATTATTATTAAAACGTTCGAGCGAATATAAGTGCGAATATAAGAACGTAATGGATGCTAATTACGTTTGAGATTGTTTCGTACTATCCTCTTTATTCAAATGTGAGTTGAACACGTTGAGCCAAATCGTATTAAACACAGCGATAAGTTTCGTTATAAAAGTACGTAATTGTGTATTTTGGAAAATTTTACAACCGATATATAGTATAATAAAATGAATGCTGCAACTTCACTTTACAGTGTTTCACGATATTCTTCTCGCTCGAGTATTTGAGCATTAAATACTATGAGGCAATTCGCAAACAGATTGCAGATCTTGTAAAAATGTAGAGAATGTGCAATGCCCAAAGCATAGTATTTATACTATGTACATAATTGTAATAAACATTCAGAGAACTTTTCTACAATGTTCTTACATTTCTCACTATTCTACAATTCTTCCGAACATCTATCTCGCTGGATTGTGCAGTCTTCCATGGAAAAGATAAACAAAAACATCGGTGATGTTGTTTCTCGCGTTGTTACGAAATCGTATCATCGTATCACGCTCGAAAATGCTCCAGCTCGATAGAAATTTCGGTTCTCCCCCAACAGAATTTCCAGTCTATTACCGTCCCGTTCGCTATTCTAAAATTTTCACTGCGACAAAATTCCATCGATTTCGAATAAACAAATGCTGTTCGATCGGCGCTACTCTCTTTTTCTCCCTTACTCTCTGTTTCTCTCTGTTCCTCTGACGACCGGCGCGGGAAAACGTTTTTATCGGAGCGCCATTCGGGTACGAATGAAAGTCCCGCGACGAGTGTAGCACTAACATAACGTATATTTATCGCATCAGAGTATTCCTTCGAAATATTCACTATTCCATTTCCCGAGGCCGGATGCAGCTGGCCAGTTTTTCGCCGACTTTATATCAGTTGAACAAAAAGTTAACTATGATGCATCCGTAAAGCCGGAGGACGGGGATATCTCTCTCTCTCTCTCTTTTAGTTTGTAAGCGCCACGTTCGATCGGCAGTTAATACGTCAAATAAAAATTTCTCCGCACGGATCCACCGGCACTCGCGAATTTTTCAACTGCGACAATTCGCGATATTTTCACGCCGAATTTCCAGTCGAGCCGTTTCCAATTTGCTTTGAACTCATCAGTGCCCCTATAAAGCTTGCTCGTAAGTTCGTTGTGACTGATAAAATTTCGAAAAGTTGACAGAAGTCTCAGGTAGAAAATAATCAAACCGGATTAATCTGTTAACCGTGTCACTTCGTCATTCTGAATAATTGTGTAATGATAGAGTCCTAAATTCAAAAGTTAGTAAAGACAAACAAATATTGTATAAGGCTTTTCTCGCAAAACACTGAAGCAATTACTGTTTAGTAGAAAGGATATTATTAAAAAGTAAAAGATCTACGAGTAATTGATTGAATCTACGCGATTGATACACTCGCCAGGCACACATTGCAAGTTGTTCGAATTTTTTGCAAACAGTCATGACATAGTGCGCTTTTAACATTGGTCACTTAGAAAATCGATGCGGCTCTCCGTTTAACGAGACGTTTTGTTTTTTCGATTCTTTTCTTTTCTTTTTTTTTTTTTATTGCGACATGGTAAATACTGCGAAGCAAGGATTGGCTTGAAACGTGATTCGAAACGAAAATTTCGTATTAAAATTAAATCATCTTGTAAAACAAATTGTTGCAGATGCAGTTTTTGTTTTGCTAAATTACTTGAGAAATTGCGTCGCAGAAATAGCTGAGTCAATCACTCGTCAATATAGTTAAAAGTGAAGTTAAATGCGAACGGAAACATTTCTGACAGAGAAAAAGAAATATCTTACTCCCAGGGGAGGAAAATGTAATTGCTGAAACAAAAATTGAATCGAAACTTGGAAATTTACTAAATAAACAGGAAGAATTGCCTAATAAATAAAACTGAACCGAACAGGCTGTTTTACTATTTACACAGACGGTACGCGAAATAAATGATCGTCTCGCGAAGCGGTATTCGTCTTGCGCGCGAAATTCCCCACGTCGCGTCGTGTTTCGACGACAGGGAAAGAAAATTCTTCCAACGCTTGGCGTGCACGACGAATCCAAGTCCACGAAATTTCTTTCACACGGGGCTGGTGGCGGGCGAGGCCGGAGTTATTGAGTGTTGGGCGAGCGATGCCCGATTTCAGGCAATCGAAGAGCACGCTGAAATCTTTTCAGCATATCGAATGGAACTCGCGGCGAGGCAAGGTGAACGTAAGTGTGTTTACGTGTTGAAACATTCCGACGGCATGGAGGCGAACTTCTTGAAAGCTTCTTGCCACCGTCCAATTCGGGATTAAACTTATGTACGTACATATCTACTGGCCGCGTCCTGTAGTATCCGGAACTTAACACGAGTTTGCAGCGCAGACTTCCGGGCTTTGTGGCTCTTTTGGGAGGCGATCCGTGTGCCAACTTGACCTGAGTTTCTCCTATAAGAGGACGATGCTTAAGTTCCGATCCGCGTTCACACCATAAACGTTTCGATAAACGCGCCACGCTCTTTGAACATCTTCGTTCATTGATTCACTGAGTGATTTACTGATAAACCAGCTCCATGCCAGTCTACTCGATTTCATCTAGCGGCTCGAGAAGCTATTATTTAACAATTGCAGAGAATTATTACGTGCGTTAACGTTCTGGAAATGGCGAACGTATTGACGCGTAATTTAAGTTAAATTTAAACGAAACTCTCGGCAGTTACCCACCGTAATAGTTGTTTGAAATTGAATTTTACTTGAACGTCTATGATAATGTCATTCAAGTTTCGATTCGAGGTACAATGGTATTTTGATTGCACTGTTAGCACAAAGTTTAATGTTATGAATGCCTTTATTCGTAACTCTAGTTAATTCTCTTACGGTCACGAATACAATTTAAGAAGTATCCAAGTGAATATTGAAAACATTTATTTCCACGTGCCTCGACTAATTCACATTTGCGTGCACTATTCACGATCCAAGCCACCAATTTTACGTTTTATTCAATTGTGGCGATTATAATTTTTGTCACAAGCCGTCAGTTGTTTCTCTTTCTACCCAACGTTGATTGTCATCGTAGCGAGACAGAGAATTATTCGTTTCGCTCGCGGATGCTTATTTTTCCAAGCACTTAGGCGAAAGGCTCTCTCCGCCGGCTGCTCTCCTCGTCTCTACTTCTTCTGCGGTGCTGCGCAAATTTCAAACAAAATCAAATCTCCGACTTTTCCGTGGGGGGAGTGCCGTCTCGAGCTGAGAGTTCCCTCCGCGATTTGCATATTCCCTGCGTACGAATTCGTGGCGAACCGCCGCGCCACGAACCCCGCTGACAAAACGTTGCAACGACACCCTCGATTTGCAACCCCGAGGAAACTTTATGAAGAAGTACGGCGGAGAGATTGTTGTCAGGATCGAGAGACGGTCGTAACAACGATAATCGGGATTTATTACACAATGTATTCGATGTAGGAAGAACACGTAGTAATCCGTGTTAATTATTTTATGCACAATGTTCGTAATATAACGTGTAAATATATAACATCGCGAGGAAGATTGTAAGCTTTAGATAATTACAAAATAATTACAGGACCTAATTATAACACACTTCGCCCGATTATGTTATTAATTAAAAAGACGGAATAGAAGGAAAAATATAAGATACAGCGTAGTTGGAGTTTTCAAATTCAAATATTTCAAAATCTTTGTGTTGGCTTCAATAAAATTGGTGTATTTCAGAATATCACTAACAATGAGTAATTTACAGAATTTTCCTCATATGGATGATAAAGTATAATTTCTTCTTTTATTCAGCATTTCAAGACTTTTAAATTTATAACCATCGTTGATAATTGAAGACTACATGCTCCATAAAACGTCCAGTATTCCTAACATTTCATCACATACAATTCTCTGATATAATCTCGATGAAACATAAACGTGGCCGAAGATTAACCAAGACTGGTCGTAAACTCGTGACTTTCGCTCTTAGAGAAGACGAGGGGATAAAAAACTGTAGTAACGAGCAGATAGCCAGAGTCAATTCAGTGCGAACGAACGAGCTCACGAATCATCGACTGTCGACCAGCATAGTAATACAATTGTCGCTCGTCAGAGTCCGTGCAATCCGAAGCTTGCCAATTCGTCGTGCGATTTCTTTTTGCGAAAGGACAACGAGAACGGTCGCGAATCGACCGGGATTTCAAGATATAAAACTTTCGCAATTACCGAATTGGTAATTTTCGGTACCCATGAAAAGTTAGGCGAGTATCTTACCAAAGTGAATTGCCACCAGTGTCATTCTATCTCCTTTCTATGTCTTCCTCGTCCATTTCTTCGTGAATGTTATGTCGATTCTTTCAAAAATTTCATTAAATTAAGTTGAAGATTACGTGTCTTACAAATTCTTGATATGGGGAAACAAATAGTAAAGTAGTAAAAGTTGCAAAACTTCATGCAACACCATGTAACGTATGGAGATCACAAAGAGACAAAACATATTTTTTGCTTTTTTTCCCCCTAGAATCAACGGGAAAAAAATATTATATCAGGAATATATCTTTGAACGTTAGATATATTAAATTTTTAACATTTAATATTTTCAACGTGTCTAAGTGTGATACGGTGTGTAATTCAAATAGCTACTGATTTCAACTTTCATCTGATACCTTCGAAACTGACACATATTTTTACTATTCGCGACTATAAATCACAATTCCATTTAATATTCAGTCTCTTTATACAGGCTCTGCCTCTTACAGATACTTATATTTGTTTTTTTTTTTTTTTT